>JAODAL010006229.1:0-135491 GCA_025379985.1 Phyllomedusa bahiana | reverse complement strand
CCTTTTGGGGACTGCATAATTTGGGATTGGCCCCAAAAACTTAGGTTTCAAACTCTCCATTTTGTTCTGACTCCTGAGTACAGATGAGCGATGTGTTTGGAACTTTCATAGAACAGAAGGGAGAGTTGTGTTCAAGCGCAACCAGCTCTTCAATCTGAGCTGACATTTTTGGGCCTACGTTCTCGAGATAGGTACAGGTCCAAGAGATGAGAACTGCACCTATTAGACTATTAAATGGCATATCCCAGCTCCAGTGGTGTGAAATAGTATTTGCTCTCTTCCTTATTTCTTAATCTTTTGGATGTTTGTCACACTTAAATGTTTCAGATCACCAAACAAATTTAAATATTAAAAAAAACAAAAACAAAAAGTAAACACAAAATGCAGTTTTTAAATAAAGTTCTTTATTATTAAGGGAAAAGTAATCAAAGTCTACAGGGCCTTGTGTGAAAAAGTTATTCCCCCCCCCAAAAAAAAAGGAAAACATAAAATAACTGTTTTCTCACATCTCTGATAAGCTGAGTTCAATTTCCCTAGCCTCACCGAGGCCTGATTACTGCTACACCTGTTCTCAAGCAGAAAACTTAAATGGACCCCCGAAAAAAGTGAAAACCAAAAGCCCCTCAGAAGCTAGACATCATGGGTAGATAAAAGAAATTCAGGAGCAAATGAAAAAAAATAATTGATATCTATCGCGGAAAAAAAGTCATTAAAGTTACTCTAAATTTTTGGGACTCAAAGAACCATAATAAATCATTGCCAAAAAAGGCAAAAACATGAAACTGGGGGAAAATTTTTCCCCCGGAGGGTCGCCCGGGCAAAATTACCAAAAGAGTGCAACAACATCTCATCCAAGAGTCACAAAATACCCCACAACAACATCGAAAGAACTGCAGGCCTCACTTGCCTCAGTTAAGGTTAATGTTCATGACTCCACCATAAGAAAGAGGCTGTGCAAAAATGGCTGCATGGATGAGTTTCAAGATGAAAACCACTGCTGAGCAAAAAAAGGTAAAATAAAAAGGGTTCTCTCAGTTTTGCCAAAAACATCTTGATGATCCCAAGACTTTTTGGGAGAAGATTAAGTGGATAAAAAGACAAAAGTGGAAGGTCAGTCCATAACACTGGTGAGAACAACACAGCATTTCAGAAAAAGGGAAAAGTAAAAATGGGGCTGGTTTGTGTGATGGTGGGGGGTTTTTTTTGCTTTAGTACCTGGAAGACTTCTGGTTTTAAATGGGAAACATGAATTTTGCCTCTACCAACAAACCCCGAAGAAAAAAATCAGGCCACGCTTGACCTCAAACTGAACGCACTTGGGTTATGAACAAGACAATGATCCAAACACACCACAAATCCACCCCCAAATGGATTAAAAAAAAACAAAAAAGACTTTGGAGTGGGCCCAGTCAAAATCCTGACCTTTATCCGATTGAGATGCTGTGGCCTGACCTTAAAAAAGTGGTTCATGCTTGGAAACCCTCCAATGTGGGTGAAATACAAAAATTCTGCAAAGATGAGTGGCCCAAATTCCTCCAGAGTGTTGTAAGAGGCTCATTTGCAGTTATCGCAAACGCTTTATTGCAGTTGTTGTTGCTAAGTGTGTCCCAACCAGTTATTAGATTTAGGGGGGGCAATTACTTTTTCACACAGGCTTCTGTAGATTATGATTTTTATCCCTTAATAATAAAGCCTTTCATTGAACTGCATTTTGTGTTTACTTGTGTTATGTTTGTCTAATTTTTACATTTGTTCGCTGATCTGAAACATTTAATTGTGACAAACATCCAAAAGATTAAGAAATCAGAAAGTGGGCAAATACTTTTTTCACACTACTGTATATGCCATGAAAGTTTATGGTGGGAACACTCCTTTAAGTGAAGTCCAGGCGTCAAAGAAATCAGGTGGCATGAAAGCCCAAGAAGGAGCAAACTGGTTTTTTTCCTGATGATTCCACTTTTTTTTAATTGATTTAGAAAAATATGCCATTAATTGTAATAATGTCCTTCCATTTCTTTGTGGTAAGTTTCATGAAGCCAGAATGTTTCACATTGTTTTGTGCCATAGCTGTGATTTTGTATTTGCTGTGTAGTATAAAATCTGGGTGAAAATCCTCTAAACCTGATAATAAGATATCATTTGCAAAGGGTTGTATCCAACTCACCTGTTGCAGTATAACTAGGACAATTTGCTTTCCTGTAGGAAAGCTTGGTAGCAACCAATTTCCAGAACTAGACACTAAGGGGCCATTGACACGGCTTATTTTAGGCACGGATTCCAGCCGTATTGCACGCCGCACTGCGCTGCAGTATGTCTGGAATCCGTCCCAGCAATTACGGTAATGCACTGCTCTCATAGAGAACTGTGGATTCCGTCTCTCCTCCCCGCTCGGCAAATCCGCCGCGGGGGGAGAAAGTGACATGCACATTATCCCGGCGGGATACGCGCCATGGATAATGAAAGTCTATGGGGGCGGGGAGCTGCGCCCCCGCCCTTTATTCAAGCCGTAATTGCGGGCGATATCCGTCCCGCAATTACGGCTTGAATAAGCCGTGTGAACCGGCCTTAAGAGGGACATGAATGAAAACTGTCTAGCAGTAAGACTTTCTTTGTTGCCCATAGCAATAAACTAGAGCTCCTATTTCATTTTTTCAGAGCACTATATGAATAGAAAGAGGCGCTCTGATTGGTTGCTCTGGGCAACAAAGACAGTCTTAGACCTAGACAGTTTCCATACATGTGGCCCCAAGGGCACGGCCACAGGGCAGTTGTAAAATGCCGGTCTGATTCTGTTTACGAATCCAGACAGTATTTTATCATCTTTTGAAGGGTTTTGGGGGACAGTTCTGTCTGGTTTGTGGATTCGCCCGTCCTCCTTAACCCCTTAAGCCAAACACCTGAAAAGTACACTCACCGGCCACTTTATTAGGTACACCATGCTAGTAACGGGTTGGACCCCCTTTTGCCTTCAGAACTGCCTCAATTCTTCGTGGCATAGATTCAACAAGGTGTTGCAACGATGCTCAATTGGTACCAAGGGGCCCAAAGAGTGCCAAGAAAATATTCCCCACCAGGGACCCACCACCACCAAGCCTGAACCGTTGATACAAGGCAGGATGGATCCATGCTTTCATTTGTTGACGGCCAAAATTCTGACCCTACCATCCGAATGTCGCAGCAGAAATCGAGACTCATCAGACCAGGCAACGTTTTTCCAAATTTCTACTGTCCAATTTCATGAGCTTGGGCAAATTGGAGCCTCATTTTTCCTGTTCTTAGCTGAAAGGAGTGGCACCCGGTGTGGTCTTCTGCTGCTGTAGCCCATCTGCCTCAAAGTTCGCCGTACTGTGCGTTCAGAGATGCTCTTCGTGCCTACCTTGGTTGTAACGGGTGGCTATTTGAGTCACTGTTGCCTTTCTATCAGCTCGAACCAAGTCTGCCCATTCTCCTTTGACCTCTGCATCAACAAGGCATTTCCGCCCACAGGACTGCCGCTCACGGATGTTTTTTCTTTTTCCGGGACCATTCTCTGTAAACCCTAGAGTGGTTGTGCGTGAAAATTCCGGGAGATCAGAAAGGTTTCTGAAATACTCAGACCAGCCCTTCTGGCACCAACAACCATGCCCACGTTCAAAGGGCACTCAAATCACCTTTCTTCCCCATACTGATGCTCGCTTGAACTGCAGGAGATTGTCTTGACCATGTCTACATGCCTAAATGAAATGGTTGCCGCCATGTGATTGGCTGATTAGAAATTAAGTTGTTAACGAGCAGTTGGAACCCGGTGTACCTAATAAAGTGGCCGGTGAGTGTAGTTAATGACCAGAACATTTTTTTTGTTATTGCCTCCTTGCGTTTCAACAGTTGTAACTTTTTTATTTTTTCAGTGACGCAGTTGTATGAGGCTTCGTTTTATTCGAGACAAGTTGTACTTTATGGGAATAGTTTAATTAACTTTTAAATAACTTTAAATAATTGCAGTATTTTTTTATTTTACACCAAATTTACATTTCACACTTAATAACTTGTTAGATTAATTCTACAGGTTATTACGGTCATGTGGTTACCAAATATGTGTAGGTTTTTTTGTGCGTGTAATATTTATTTTTATTTTATTATTTATTTTTTTACACTTTTTATGGGTTTTTTTACTTTTTTTTTTTACTTTTTTTTTTTACTCCCATGAAGGGAGAACTGTTTAACATTTTTTTTAAATTTTTTTTTACACTTATTCATATATGCTAATACATTCTAATCTGTGTCAGTCCCGACACAGGCATGATTAGGACAGCACAAAGTGCGTCCTAGTCCCCTGGCTTAGTACACAGACAGCTCTGGGGCCACTCTAGGTCCCCAGAGCTGACTGTGCAGCCGTTCCTTGAGCTCTGTCGGGTCACCGGGCATTCCGATCACCCGACAGATCAGGGGAACCCTTTGATTGCGCTGTGGTAGCACACCGCCGCAATCAAAGGGTTAAAGCACCGGGTTGCGGAGGTTTCCGCCGCTGCCCGGTGCTTGCAGGTGATGCTCTGGAATCGGGGCTGTGTAGTACAGCCCCGATCCCAGCGCATTAGCGGCGCCGGCAACTCTGGTGTCTGCAGCGACGTGTAAAGACGTTTCTGCAGACGAACGACCCGCACCAGCCGACGTCTAAAGTCGGCGGGCAGTCGTTAAGGAGTTAACCATTGAATAGCACATCTTCTGCCCGAAAACCAGCGGCAGATTGTGCATGTTTCAAGTTTTTTGGAACATCGGCGGTGGGAAAATCCGCCAAGTAGAAAAAACGTTCAGTGTAGACTACTGGGTGGATTTTCTATTAAAGTCTAGGGGGATTTTTTTTATAGTCAGTTTTCCGATGGTTTTCAAATTCGAAAACCATCTGAAAATTGGATGAAAAACCCTCGCCGTGTGGACGTACCCTAACAAGCAGATCAATAGAATTCTAAAGAACCTAATGGATGGGAACGTCTGACGCATTTATGTTATAACGTTTTGTGACTATGACACTAAAACAGAATGTCCATACTCTTTTTTTTTAAACTTGTTTTTAATTTGAAAACATTTTTCAAATTACAACAACAGAAAAACTGGGTGCGAAATTACATACCACATAAACAATCATAACAGTTCACAGTCTATCATTTTGAGAGATAACCATAGCTGGATTAAGCTGAGAAGTTCGAGAATGATATTCTAAAATGATTATCTCATGTCACATAGCAGTATGTCTCAAACAGGATAATATTAACTTGTGGTCAGTTAAACATCTTAAAAACTATTAAACATTGTGGTAAAAAATAATAATACCAAAAAAAAAATAAGGGGGGGGATTATAGTGGAAGCACCGTGGGCGAAAAGTAACATAGCAATTTTTCTCGTGGCAACTGAATTTCTTGAGCCTACTTATGTTCCCCCACCAAGCCCCCAGACCCACAAGAACCGAACCCCAGGCTGCATCTTGTTATTTTTAATCTACCCAATGAATGAGCGATGCAAGCTTTCAGATACCAACTTGTATCTTTTAGGCCATGTTCACACGGCTTAAAATGGGCCGTATTTCGGTCCGTAATTACACGCTGGAGTGCGCCTATTACGGGCCGAAAACGGCCCATTCATTCCCGGTTTTCACAGTTCTCAAAAAGAACTATGGATTACGTCCCCGGGCCCGGGCGGGGAGAAAATTTTGACATGTGAATTATAGCCGCAAATACGCGCCGCTAGCAATTCAAGTCTATGGCGCGGCGAAGTGCCGGCCCCCTGCCCCAGCCCCGCTCCCGCCCCGCCCCCGGTCACATGGCATAATTGCGGGGCGTAATTACGCCCTGCAAATACACCGTGTGAACCTAGTCTAAAGGGGATCATTATTCATTGGATTTCCTCATTTTCTAAACAGTTTTCAATGAACGGTCTCCTTTTTTGAAAAATTTTTCCTGTCTGTGCATTTTTTGCCATTTCAGTTTCCACTTGATCCATTTGCATGTAATATTTAATTTGATTAAATATTTCAAGGGTACCTGGAGGGTCTGTCTCCAGCCATTTATTTAGAAGACATCGTTTGGTTGCTAGTAAGATTATATGAAGCAAATTAGGGAATTTAGTGCCTTCTGGGAAATCATGAAATAGGAGGATATTTGGGGATAAATTACTTTGATCCCTAACCTGGCTTTTAGTTGTTCAGTTATTATTTTCCACAACCGCTGGGATGCCCCACACATCCACATTCCATGAATCATAGTTGATTTTGGCTGAGAGCATTTGGGACAAGCGGTTATTCGGTTTAGGGCTAAAGGATGCGGGGGAATATCAAATCCATACATTGTATGGTGTATGAATTTAAAGTGGTTTCCCCCATTCTCGAAAAACACCCTTGGTATTTTTTTTCCCCCCTTTTTAAAAATTTTTTTGAGGAATAATTTTCCCCCGGAAACCCCCTTTTCCCCACTTTGCAAAAAGTTTTTCATCCCAATCCTCTAAAATTTTTTCTTCAGTTGTTTATATTAACGACAGCGACACTTTTACTGGGGGTTTCAAAAAAGGAATTAAAAAGGGCTAAGGGGTTATTTCCCCTTTTAAAGGTTTAATATTTTTGATTTGATAAAGCCAATAATTTGTCTATGGGCAAAAAATGGATTTGGAAAAATTATACTTGTTCTTAAATCTTGGAAAAGAAAAAGTCGTGTTGTTGAACATCAAAAAGATGCGAAGAAAATTCAACCCCCCTTTTTCCCCCCAAAATTTTCAAAAGTGTTATTATGAATTCCTTGTTAAATTCTGGGTGGTATTAAAAAGGCATGTTTTACTTATAGAAAAGGGGATGTTATATACATACGGCACTTTATTCGGTACACCTGTCCAACGCTCGTTAAACCTTAATTTCAAAATCAGCCAATCACTGGCGGCAATCCAGGGCATTTAGGCATGTAGACAGGGTCAAGACAATCTCCTGCAGTCAAACCGAGCATCAGTATGGGGAAGAAAGGTGATTTGATGCCTTTAACGTGGCATGGTTTTTTGGTGCCAGAAGGGGGTCTGGGATTCAGAAATGCTGATCTCCGGGGATTTTCAGCACACCATCTTGGGGTTTACAGAGAAAGGGCCGAAAAAGAAAAAACACCTGAGCGGCGTCGTGGGGGGAAATGCCTTGTTTTGCCCAAAGGGCAAAGGGGAAAGGGCAGACGGTTCGAGTGATAGAAAGGCAAAGTGACTCAAAAAGCCCCCCGTTACAACCAAGGAGGGAGAAGAGCATCTTTAACGCCAGTAGGGAACTTTGGGCAGAGGGCTAAAGCGCAGAAGACCACACCGGGTGCCCACTCCTTTCATAAGAACAGGAAATGAGGCTCCATTTTCCCAAACTTCGAAATTTGGGCAGTAGAAGATTGAAAAAAAGTTGCCTGTTCTGAGAGTCTCGTTTCTGTGCGACATTCGGATGGGTTGGGTCGAATTGGCGCAACAAAAAGAAAGCATGGATCCATTTCTTTATCAACGGTTTTAGGTGGGGGTGGTGGGTATGGTGTGGGGAATATTTTCTTGGTTTTTTGGCCCCTTGGTACCAAATTTGGGATGTTTTTCAACACTTGTGGAATCAGCCCCGAAAAATTTAGGCTTTGAAGGCAAAAGGGGGTCCAACCCGTTACTAGCATGGTGTACCTAATAAAGTTGCCGGTGAGTGTAGTTTCCTACTTGCTTTCCATGCTGCTATGGTGTCTTTCATGAGGACACTTCCCTTGATGTGCTGGGGTAGAGATGCAAATTTGGTATGTAGGAGAGCTGACAAATTCCAGAATGTCCATACTTAAAAAAAAGTTTATTTAATTAAAAAATATTCACAATTCTGTACTGATCCTCTTACTATATCTTTATATTAGTTAGTACTTACATCCAAGGCTGGGACAAGGCATTTTCATGCCTAGACAATTGCCTGGCCCTGACATAGTCCACAGTGCCTGCGGGCGGCTTATGGGATAAAGAACACAACTGTGCCATCTGTTTTTGAAAATGTTGTTTTTATAGAGTTTAATCAACAGCTGGTACCTACCGTGCATGGAGTGTGCTCAGCTTATGATCCAACTCCATACCTCAGTGCCCCCTTCCTGACAGACACGAGGAGGCACTGTAGGCAGTTGCTTACCTCAGCCTATCCATCATCCTGGCCCTGCTCACATCTCCTGATACTACTACTGTTAGACCGCATAATTAACGTTTGATGTCCCATTAGGGCTGCGCCATTTTTTTGGTGTATTTTGCGCAAAAAAAAATGTTGACACCGTATTCTCTATATAAATGAACGTCCACCAAAACTAGGGGCATTATGCGTCAGGCACAACAGATTTGAATGCGCCTAAAGTAGGCCCAACAAATATGCATCTAAATTATGCTATGCGTCTAGCTTAGACGCATCAATTATACTATGCACGGTAGACCAGACGCAAGATTTTTGACAGGTTCGTTCATACCGGCGCACTATATATTCATTTAATGCGCCTGTATTTGCTGTGTAGTATAAAATCTGGGTCAAAATCATCTAACTTTACAACGTGGAGGATAACCAGCTCACCTGGATGCACAGCCCAACTTGAGAGTTCTCCTTAGGTTCCCGTGCACGATCGGTGCCCAAGCTGCACCAGAGATAAGCATGAAAAAAGTCCAGATGATCAGCACCGGGCCGTAGAAAAAGGAGGAAATTTATTTAGAAAAAGACTGCCAATACAAAAGTGGCATAAAAACCACAGCAAATAAAAGCAAGCAGGACTAAGGGCTACCGCCCGAAACATGTCAGCGTCCGTGTCCTTCATGTCTCTCTGATCTGCCTGCTTGCTTTTATTTGCTGTGGTTTTTATGCCACTTTTGTATTGGCAGTCTTTTTCTAAATAAAGTTCCTCCTTTTTCTACGGCCCGGTGCTGATCATCTGGACTTTTTTCATCAAAATCATCTAAACCAGATGATAAAAATATAATTTGCAAAACTTAAAACTGGCATGGTGTTGACTCTTTTCAGACATGTCGCCCATAGTCTGTAGGAGTTTTGCAAGATCCTGGAGCGACAGGATCTACAGTAATTTACCCATAATATTGCTACAAACACATCCCTCAGACCCTGCGATTCACTGAAAATGTGGGCCCAGGAACCATAGTTATCGAGGTCAGTGGAGTTCCCAGCTTCAAATCACCTGCTGAGATGCATAGCTAAATGACAAAATACTGGCTACCTGCAGTCACCAGAAGAGGGTGCACAGGGGCTTTTTTTTATTCACTTGTACATTAAATAGGTTGTTCAGCTTTTATTTTTTTTTTAACTAAAATCAGGATAGGGCTGTGTAATAAAATGGAAAACCCCATAATTACCTCCTCACTCAGCCCCATTCCAGTGATGACACCACCGACCGCCTGCCTGGTTCTGTTGACTTCAGGCTCAGGGCATTTGGCTCGTGAGGGGCGCAGCCACCGATTGCCTATAGCGGTCACATCCCATTTCCTAACATCAACATTCACAAGTGAATGCTTGGAGCGGTGACATCAGGAAATGGAGCTCAGTAGGGAGTTTTTATTTTCTTTATTTTATTACAGAAGCCCAATTTTAATTTTAACATAAAAAGCTTGACAACCTGAACTGCAATAGTTTTATGGTATGCAATATGCTTCGAATCTTCTCAGATGGTGACTTCAGTCAGAACCATTTTTCTCTATGGCTAAATAGGGGATTTGGACCTGTGTCCAAAAATGAGCTTTTAATGATTATGAGGAGCTGGGGAGGGGGGGTCTGACTCCAGCATATTGAAAAATTCCTGTATGCCCCAGTGTGTGCCGGTCATCAAAAGTTAATTATTTGAAGCACAGAGTCATGTGATTTTTGTAAGACGCTGATGACCTTCTTGTCCATTTGTTGAGCCAAAAGTGATGGAAAATGAAACACAAGCCTAAAGTAACTGATTTGTGAGTTTCATTGTGTGGTTCTATGGGACAGACACTGGCATAGCTGAATGCCAAGCACTGTTAGGTCACCTTGAGTCATGAAGTCCACATTGTTCTCAGTACAACTGCAAGGCATGGTTATCAGTACATCAGCAGAATACACTGGGAACCTGAGGGAGAAGTCTCAATATATCAACTCAATGCCCAGAATTGTAATATTAAGTGCAAAGTAGAAGGAAAAGCAGCTGATACATCAGGACAACAACATTCAGTTCCTTTATTAGACACATTAAAGTGGAATAAGGGTGGGGAGCTTGTGACAAGGACTGTCTGGATTAAAACCTGCATTTAGAGAGATGCCTTACAGCAGTTTCTTGCATATAGGAGCCTTAAAGGGGTTGAAATGGTCTTCAGAATAAGGGGACAGTGAAAACAAGCAACCTTGCAATTGGATGTCATTTGCAAAGCTGTCTTGTTTTCACAGTCTCCCTTATCTTCGTTTTCTGTAAACACAGTTCCCCAGTGCTGGTCAGATTCCACCTCCTTTCATTTCATTGACTGACGGCTCTACTAATTTACATTCTGTCTGGCCCCCAGTCATATTCACAGGAGCCTGCATTCCTGCCTCTCTCACTCAGAATTAGAGGCCGGCAACATTTCACTCTGCACAGCCAGCAGCTGCACAATAACACTGCAGCTGCTTCTACAATAAAAAAAACTGCAGAATTGTGCCCGGTGCCTAATGCTCCTGCGAGTAAACATAGAAAGGAGACAGATCTGTGCTGATCTGGATGAGTTCATAGAAGACTAGATTCAACTGTAACAAACCTCCAGCTGAGAGAGGAGAAGAGATCAGTGCTCTGAGTTCATAGAAGACTGTCTAGACTGAATGCAGAACTTTGGTATGTAAACAAACAGCTCTTACAAGATAAAACTGCGTAGGGAGAGGAAAGACACAGTGACATGTGGACTCAGACAGAGAGGGGGGGGGGGGGAAGAGCAGGGATGTGCTATCCCCTCCCGCTGATCTCAAACAAACACACTGACTCGGGAGCGAGCAGGAACAGTAAAGGGGGGGATGATGTCATCCCCCTTCAGTTAATAAACACCCAGCTGGGAGAGGAAGTAACACCCCTGGATTTGAGGAACTGAGAGAATCAAGCTTCAAGAAAACAGCCAAACTGATGAAGCGATACATTCCCCTTTAAGACTGGCTCAGTCCCATTAACTTCTATAGGAGAGTTTTCTAGTCATGCTCTGTGACTTAGGAAGAAGTCAGTGTGCAGGGAGGGGAGAGGGTGAACTTTGACTATCTCCTATTGTGACTGGTGGATCCTGTGTTATCTATACACATCAGTGTCACCTTTCAGTATAATCCTGTCTGTACTGATAATGAGCAGACTGCTGAAAATCTTTCTCTGCAGAACATGAAGGGTCAGACTATTATTAGGCCTAGTGGCCAAAGTGAAAACTGCAGAACATAAGAATTTTTTTAAATATTGAAAGTGATATGGAAAACGTAAAAAAAAAAAAAAAACACAACCAAAAATTCTTTAAAAACGTGTTTAAACATAAAAACGTGAGTTAAACAACAAGTAATATTTTGATGACACATCCCCTTTAAGAAAGGCTGAACTTAAAGGCGTTCTACTATGACTTTGTTTTGCCTTCTCAATATTTTGGCACATATTTTGCCGCATAACAGGACACTTTTTGGTGTACAACGGGACACACTTAGAAAGTGCTGTGAAGATACAACTTGCAGCCAGCAAGGCAGAAGATCAGTGCTGGTCAGAACCCCTGACAACAAGTGGGAAGCAGAGAGCTGATCTAATATGGTACATACTTTTTAAATTAATTATATTTACATACTTCATTAAATGTGCATTTTGGATGTTCCCACATCAATATTATATCATGGCAAAACCCCTATAAGCAGGGTCAGATCTACCATTGCAGCACAGGGGCAGTACCCAAATGCCAGTGTCCAGAGAAGCCTATAACTGTTCACTCAAATGCAGCCCTGCAGGTCCTACAAATTTTGAAAATAGTATGAAAGAGAGAAAAGCTACTGAAATACAAAATGTTTACATTGATCACGTCTTCCATGACTGCAGAGGGTGTCAAATAGGTGTGGCTATATTGCAACTTACCCCTTGTGTGCAGACCAGTAAGCCCTACAAGGTTATGATAGTACTAGTTTCTGACTGCCTCACTGAGGAAATGGAACAGCACTGAGGTAAAACACGGTCTGTTGATTACAAACTCAGCTACACTTAAAGGGGTTGTCTCACCACAGGCATCTTGAGTTTTCTGTCTCTTACAGCTTCAAATTTATGGGCAGACCTCTTCTCCCAGTAGGCGCGTCTTCCCTCACTGAAGACTGGTGACATCATCATTCTGTGTGAGCAGTGGGAGGGAGAGGATGTCACAGCTCTGCAGACCTGCTGCAATGGTCAGTTCTCATGCCTGGAGGGCTGTCACCTCCTTCCCAGGCTCCAATTCTTGTAACCAGAACTCCTATATTGTTGTTAACAGATATACATATAGTCCCCTAATATTACAGAAAGTGACATCTTGTGTCTAGCAGATTGTATTATATGGGTGGAGAGAGTGAATCTAGCATTGCCCAGATCTTTCACATCAGAGCTGTCTCTGGGAGAGGAGCAGTTTCACTTTCAGTTTGACACAGCTCAGAGGGGAGTGAGCACAGATAGTGCAGGCACCTAATCACAGCACAGGGGGCGTGTTCCAACCAGAGTTGAACTAAATATCAGGCAGCCAATCACAGCAAAGGAGACATGGCCCAACCTCAGGTTAGCTCTAGACACTTACAGATTAGCTAATACCTGCTATATTAAATTACTTAGGTAGTACAAACCAAATGCAAAAGTGCTTATTTTTACTGTCCCCATAATTACAGATATGATCTTTGTAGCGAGAAAACCCCTTTAACTCAGTTGAGACACTTCCAGCTTGATGGTTGTTGGTAACATGCATGCAAGAGCACAATGCTTAGCTGATCTCACATAGAGGCAATTAAACGATCCTTTTGGTGGAAATCCTCCATTTTTAACTAATGTGTATTGACACTTTAAGGTAGATTTATGCTCTGCATTTGTGGTGAGGAGAAAACCACATCAAATATGCACTCAGAAAAAGCACGTGATAGTTCTGTGATTTGCTATAATTTTGTGATACAGTAATTGGCATGGTTTTATAAGTGTGGTGAATTACCAAAACAAATCATGTTAAAACATTTTTTCTGCTGCACCACAACCAGAATCTGTAAATACACCCTTAACCTCTTAAGGATGTACCTCTTTTGGGTCTTTAGGTTAGAGTGCATTTTTACACTACTGCAACTTTTTACATTTATCTGGTAGATCTAGTCATATAAGGGTTTTGTTTTTTGTGGGACGAAATTGTATATTTTTATGGCAACTTATCATTGACATGTCAATTCTTGGTCCAAAAGACGCAGCAAGAGCCCTATTTTAAACTATAGGGTGCGATCCTGCTGCAGCCAACACCTATCCAAACATGTGGCTGCATGCTGGATATGTGTTGGATCTGTTTAGGATCCGATTGCTGCAGCGTTTTTGGATCTGATTTTCGGATCCAACACGGATCCAAAAACGCTGTGTGAATAAGCCCTAATATAGGATCCACCACATGTGATGGACACACTTAACTGTGTCCTCTTCACACCCCAGGACACAGAGCATGCCCACAACATTCTTACATAGAAGGCAGTGAGTCAATTTCTATTAATAAATTCCTATAGTCCAAGTGGCTGGTGTAAAGCAAATCTCTGAATTCAGTTAAAAGCAGCTCAGACAAGATGGCTGAACTCATAACCATGTGCACAAAATACAAGCTGAAATAAAAAAAATTAGAAAAATATGTATCAGTATTTGGTCCTAATATATATATAGTTGATATATTATTTTTAAGCCTCTGTTATGTCAGTCTGCTGTGCAGCTGGATGTTATCTATTATTTCCTGTGATCAGACATTTCAGGCTGGGGAGGGGTGGATTATAGTGTTTTCCAAAAAGATGAATGACAGGAAGATGAAAACAAGGTCTCACAGATGATCACTAATTTATGTCACATATCTTCAGTGCAGAGACATTTACATATGTGGGACTGATATAATTTTCTCCTCTGATACATAGACATTTTTACAAGGCCAATGTAAAGTTTACTGGCCCTGTTCCCACAGCTGCTTTGCAAATTTCAGCCAGAAAACTTACAGTGGGGAAAAAAGTATTTAGTCAGCCCCCAATTGTGCAAGTTCTCCCACCTAAAAAGATGAGAGAGGCCTGTAATTGGCATCATAGGTCGACCTCAACTATGAGAGACAAAATGAGAAAACAAATCCCGAAAATCACATTGTCTGATTTGGAAAGAATTTTTTGCAAATTATGGTGAAAAATAAGTATTTGTCACCTACAAACAAGCAAGATTTCTGGCTCTCACAGACCTGTAGCTTCTTCTTTAAGAGGCTCCTCTGTCCTCCACTCATTACCTGTACTAATGGCTCCTGTTTGAACTTGCTATCAGTATAAAAGACACCTGTCCACAACCTCAAACAGCCACACTCAAACCTCCACTATGGTGAAGACCAAAGAGCTGTCGAAGGACACGAGAAACAAAATTGTAACCCTGAACCAGGGTGGGAAGACTGAATCTGCAATAGGCAAGCAGCTTGGTGTGAAGAAATCAACTGTGGGAACAATAATTAGAAAATGGAAGACATACAAGACCACTGATAATCTTCCTCGATCTGGGGCTCCACGCAAGATCTCACCCCGTGGGGTCAAAATGATCCAAGAACGGTGAGCAAAAATCCCAGAACCAGACAGGGGTACCTAGTGAATGACCTGCAGAGATCTGGGACCAACGTAACAAAGGCTACCATCAGTAACACACTACACTGCCAGGGACTCAGAACCTGCAGTGCTAGATGTGTTACCCTACTTAAGCCAGTACATGTCCGGACCCGTCTGAAGTGTGCTAGAGAGCATTTGGATGATCCAGAAGAATATTGGGAGAATGTCATATGGTCAGATGAAACCAAAGTAGAAGTGTTTGGTAGAAACACAACTCATCGTGTTTGGAGGAGAGAGAATGCTGAGTTGCATCCAAAGAACACCATACCTACTGTGAAGCATGGGGATGGCAACATCATGCTATGGGCTGTTTCTCTGCAAAGGGACCAGGTGACTAATCAGTGTACATGAAAGAATGAATGGGGCCATGTATCGTGAGATTTTGAGTGCCAACCTGCTTCCATCAGCAAGGGCATTGAAGATGAAACATGGCTGGGTCTTTCAGCATGACAATGATCCCAAGCACACCGCCAGGAGTGGCTTCGTAAGAAGCCTTTCATAGTCCTGGAGTCGCCTAGCCAATCTCCAGATCTCAACCCCAATAGAAAACCTTTGGAGGGAGTTGAAAGTGTGTGTTGACCAGCGACAGCCCCAAAACATCACTGCTCTAGTGGAGATCTGGAGGAATGGGCCAACATACCAGCAACAGTGTGCGCCAACCTTGTGAAGACTTTCAGAAAGCATTTGGCCTTTGTCATTGCCAACAAAGGATATATAACAAAGTATTGAGATGAACTTTTGTTATTGACCAAATACTTATTTTCCACCATAATTTGCAAATAAATTCTTTCCAAATCAGACAATGTGATTTTCTGTATTTGTTTTCTCATTTTGTCTCTCATAGTTGAGGTCTACCTATGATGTCAATTACAGGACACTCATCTTTTTAAGTGGGAGAACTTGCACAATTGGTGGCTGACTAAATACTTTGTTCCCCCACTGTACTTCTGGGTTAAGAAGGGTCTACAAATGTATATAGGTCATGGACTTAAAGCGTATTCACACAGTCACCTATCCTGATAAGTTTCTGATTGCTGGGAGTCCAATTTCTCCATCACGCTCATAGCCTTTAAATAAAGCAGATGTGTGTATGTTCGTCTACTATTCCATTTTAGTGCCTTCTCATGAAAATCTAACAGTGAGTCATACTGTTGGGAAACAGGGAACTGCGGACCCTGTTTCTTATTATTAGTGGGGTCTTCAGTGGTAAGACCCCTTACAAAAATCAAAACCTTTGTCAGGCCCTTTGAATAAGGCAGATGTGAGCATGCTCAACTGCTTCTCCATTCTATGACCTTCTCACTGAGATGAAGCCAGTTAATCATAATAAGAAAGGAAAGGGGAATAGGGACCTTGTTCCTAAGTATTAGTGTGGGCCCCAGCGGTGGGACCCATACTGATGAGACATTTATCACCTATCCTGTGGATATTTGATACATTTCAAATGTGGGCATTTGCTTTTAAGAAACAACTTAACTTGAAGATGCTGTCAAGATTTGTGACTAATTATTATTATTTTAAAGCGCTATTAATTCCTGGGCACTGTACATTCAAGAGGGCTACATAGGTCCAAACAGAGTACAATGGCAACACTTAATGACTAAAAACTTGTACAGAGGGAGAGGGGAACCTGCCCCTGAGGGCTTACAATCTACAAGGAAGGAGGAAAGACACAGAAGGTGAGGGGCAGACATGTTTGTGGGGTAGCACAATGGCAGCAGCGTTATTGGGGGTTATAGGCTCCTGAAGAGATGGGTTTTCAGATTTCTTTTGAGGCTAGTTAAAGTGGTGGAGAGTCTAATGTGTTGGGACAGTGCGTTCCAGAGTAGAGGAGAACCCTGGGGAAGTCCTGGAGGCAGTTTATGAGGAGCTGACATGGGGACAGCAGAAAAGAAGGTCCTGTGAGGTGCGGAGATTGCGTAAGAGGAGGGATCCTGAGATTAAGGCAGAGATGTATGGAGGTAAGAGGGTATGGATAGCCTTGTAGGTTATGGTTAGTAACGTGAATTGAATTCACTGGGCAATGTGTCGCCAGTGAAGGGATTCCCAGAAGGGAGCGGCAAAGAAGTAGTGAGGGGGAGAGGTGGATCATTTGGGAAGCAGAGCTGAGGATGGTTTGGAGGGGATCAAGAGTGCTAGACAGGAGGCTGCAGAGATGTTGCAGTGGTCTAGGCAGGAGATGACAATGGCATGGACCAGCTTTTTGTAGTATCGAAGTTAAGGAATGAGCGGATTCGGGACAAGTGGAGATGGTAGGCGGAGGTAAGGGTTTAGATGTGTGGTTTGAGGAGTCAAAGACCGGTGAAAGTGTAGAGCCGCTGATAGTGATATATAGATCAGGTGGAATGGTGGAAAGATGATAAATTCAGTTTTATCCACATTTAGTTTAAGGATGCCAAAGGAGAAGAAGGAGGATATGGACAATAGACAGACTGAGATCCTGGAGAGCAGAGAGTTAATGTCTGGGCCAGAGATGTAGAGTTGGGTGTCATCAGCATACAAGTGGTACTGAAAGTAATGTGATGCTATGAGCTGACCCAGGCCAAGACTGTAGATCGAGAAGAGTAGAGGACCCAGGACTGATCCCTCGGGGACACCAACACGGAAGGGGCGAGAGAAAGGGATGGTGAAAGAGTAAGAAACGTTGAACATGTGATCAGTAAGATATGAGGCGCTCCAGGAAAGGGCCAAGTCTGTGATGCTAGGAACTAGAGGATTTGTAGCAGGAGGGAATGATCTAAGAAGAGGAGCACAGAGTAGTGGTGTGAGGATTTAGCAGTTACTAAGTCATTGGTGCCTTTGGTTAGGGCAGTTTCAGTAGGGTGGTGGGATCGGAAACCAGATTGCAGCAGGTCAGGAAGACATTTGTATAAGAGATTATAGGAAATTTCAAGATACATGTGCTATTCAAGGAGTTTAGAGGCAAATGTAAGCAGTGAGATAGTTGGACAGAGAGGAGGGGTCAAGAGGTGGTATGTTAAGGATGGGTGTAATGGAAGCGTGTTTAAAGGAGGTAGGGAAGATGCCAGAGGTTAATGATAGGTTGAAGAGATGGGTGAGGGCTGGGATAATAACAGCATTAGGGTCTGGGATGAGGTGGGTCAAGATTAAAGGTAGTGAGGTTGGACTTGGGAAGTAGAGAGGAAAGCTTGTCATGAGTAACACTGAAGAAGCAGGTTAGGGAGCAGAGCAGTGTGCAGGTATAGAGGTGAGTTGTGGGGACTGTGCAGCCATATAAGGGGCTGTGGGGTGAATCTTTCTCTGATGAAGTTGATCTTGTTTAGGAAGTGAGTGGGAAAATCATCTGTTGAGAGAAGAGATGGGGAGGGGTTTCTGGGGGATGGAGGAGAAAGTTAAAGGTGTGGAATAGTTGTCTTGGGTTGTGGACAGAGAGAATATGACAGTGACAAAGTAATCCTGTTTGAAAGAGGAGAGTGCAAACTTTAAGTTGAGGAGTGATTAATTGTATGCAGCAAAGTTGTCTGTGGAGTGGGTTTTCTTCTAGCGGCGTTCAGCAATTCTGGAAGCTTTCCTTAGTTGTATTGTTGAATCTGTTTGTCAGAGCTGTTTATTGACTTTGCAGGTTCTGTTGTGCTTGAGAGGGGCAACCAAATCAAAAGTGGAGGTGATTGTGTTGTTGTAGAAAAGGTGGCTACATCTGGGTCATCAAAGAGGATATAGTAGAGAAGGAATGTGAGGGTTAAGACCTTGGAGGTTTCTGCTAGGATGTGCTAGATACAAGACAGAAGGGGCAGGTGGGGTGGAGAAGGTGGACAAGGTCAGATATAAATTAATGTTGATAAATGTAAGTTAAGGGACAAAGGCAGGTGAAGACAAGATCCAGTGTGTTTCCTTCTTTGTGGGTGGCTCCAGGGATCCACTGCGAGTGGCCAAAGTTAGACTAGAGTGAAAGGAGTTTGCTGGCAGTGGAGTGGGATGCCTCAATACAGATGTCTAAGTCTCCCATGATGATAGTGGGGATGTCAGTGGAAAGAAAGTGGAGAAGCCAAGAAGCAAAATTGTCAAAGAACGTGGTGACGGGGCCTGGCGGTTGACACACAACGGCCACTTGAAAGCTAGAGAGGGGTAGATGTCGAGAGATTGTAGCTCAAAGGTGGGGAGTGTGAGAGAAGGTAGAGGTGAAATGAGGACACAGGAACAGGTATCAGACAGGAGAAGGCTGACACCTCCACCATCTTGTTCCCATCGTGGGGAGCATGGATAAATTGGAGGCCGCCAAAGGAGAGCGCAGCAGGAAAAGCTGTGTCAGAGGGTGTAAGCCAGGTTTCTGTCAGACTAAGGAAGGATACGTTATGTGAGATAAAGAGCTTGTGTATATAGAAGAGTTTGCTGCATACAGACTGTTCCACAAAGCTCCAGAGAGAGAAATGGGGAAGCACAGATCAAGGAAATAGGTTTTAAGTTTAAAGGGTTAAAGGAGTTTGTAGTGGCAGATCGTTTAGGAAGGGGGATACAATAGTGGGAATGTACCAAGGTGGCCATGGGTTAGGGAATATGTCCCCAGCAGCGAGGAGGAGCAGAGAGAGGGTTAGCAGGTCGAAGTAGGATAGACAGTAAATTGGTTGGGTCTGTTTAGGGAGGAGGGCATTGATAGCAGGAAATAGGTTGGCGGCAGACAGATGAGAGGCTAGAATACATGGACAGATAAAAAACTCATTGCCCAGCAGAGGGGTTTAGGGATAGACAATTAGGTTCAGGAAAATGGAAGTAGACAAAAAAGGTGTAGCCGCATATTCTTAGGCCTCGTTCACACGGCTTATTTCGCCGCGTATTTGCCGACGGATTGACCGATCGTCAATCCGTCGGCAAAATCAGTCAGAAACAAGTCACAGCCTATTTTCTATTGATTTCAATAGAAAATACGGCTCGTCGTTCACACGACGCGTATTTCCGTGCCGGATTGCCGCCGCGAATCCGGACAGAAAAACAATGTGCATGTCAATTATTTACGGACGGATTCACCACCTCCAATCATTGTAGGTGGTGAATCCGTCGGGAAATCAGTTACAAATACGTGCCACACTTAGTGACACTTATTTGCAACTGATTTTTAACTGATTTCAGAACGTATTTACGATCGGCAATCCGATGTAAATACGTTCTGAAATAAGCCGTGTGAACATAGCCTTAGTGTCAATACAAGCTGCCTAGGTAACAATGCAGATACCTCGCCCCAAGAAGCGCTCACATAGAAATATTTGAAATCCTTTTTGGCCAGAACTTGATCCAAATAGCATAGTTAAGATCACATCCTTTATTCAAATATTAGTTAAAAACAGCTGTTTTTAACTAATATTTGAATAAAGGATGTGATCTTAACTGTGCCATTTGGATCAAGTTCTGACCAAAAAGGATTTCATACATTTTAGGAAAATGGAAGTTGAGATTCTAGAGGACAGGAAAAGCATGGTGGGCGAGTGTGGCAGGTTGTCAAGCTGTTAAATGAAAAGTATAAGTAGCTGTTAATTTATGTGCAGTCCTTGTTCAATCCTAGTTTAATTCTGGATTTAATTTATTTTCATACTTAGAAAACTTGCCATACTTCGAAAATTGCGAAAGCTGACCAAATACTCTTTAAAAATCACAGTACACAACACACCATGAACTTTTCACCAGAAACTTCTGAAACGAAACATGAACAAGTCTGAAAAAAGAATAACATTTTTTGCATACAAAGATAAATTCAAGATTTTATCCTTTACCTCTGCTGACTGTGTGTTCTGGATTCTCTCACAAAGGTTTTGTTATATGCATAATGGCTCCAATCACACCCAGAGCTGCGTTCATAATATTTCTGTTTCCTGGGCTAAGTTCTCCCTGTAACTTTAAAGGGGTTGTCTGGGACTTACAAAAACTCATTGGTCTGCTGGGGTATGATTAGAAATAGAAAAAAAGAAGCATACTCACCTCCATTACAGTCCTGTTCCGTCCCAGTGCCTGCCCCATAAATCCCGGCTCCACAGTGAACGTCTATCGTTCATGTGCTATGTGCAGCCAATCACAGGCTAGAGCGGTCACGTATCAAAATTAATCTGCACAGACTGTTCTAGATATTATAGGTAGATAGATAGATAGTATCTTGAGCATTCTGTGCAGAAAAAAATGTCACTTCTGATATGCCGCTGATTCCAGTGATGCTCCTCCTGGTCTTCTCTATAGGTCTTCTGCTGTTTTCTGGCTTTGGCCGAACATCACCACTATAGCCTGTGATTGGCTCCAGTAGTGATGTGACACGGACCAATGGCACTGTTTGGAAGTCAAGGCTTCAAATAATGATGTTGGGCAAACAATAGGTCATTTTGATGACACAGTCCCTTTAACTGCGACTTGTATTCTACTGAAAACAATGGAGAACCATCTGTGGCATTAACTGTGGCTTGTATTTTTACTCATTTTACTTTATTTCAAATCCATGTTACATAGGAAAATATTTGACCTGATTTACAGCTACATTGCTTAGTGCTACTCTATAATGTCCTCTATGCTACTGCTTCTGAGGGTATGTATAGATATAGGGAACTAGCATGCAGTCTATGGGAGACATCATAGCAGCTACCGTCCACACACTGGCTCAAGGACAACAGAAAATTAGTAATAAAAACTGCAGAGTGAAAACTACCATATACAAATTATATAATAGCCAGAAATAGTGCTGCTCCTTTTGCGCTGCTCTTGCAGTTGTCTACCTAGTGTTTTTAAGAAACAGTGTGCTGCTGTGGCTGTGAAAAGAGAACAAAGCATATCCACCTTTGTATTGTCCTCTGTTCTAGTGATGCCACTGCTGGTCCTCTCCCATGGTCTTTGGTTGACTATCCGGCACCTGACTGTCTGTAGTGGTCACATGGCATTACCTGTTTGTCACTTTTCAGAACCTTCACTTTTGGTAATGTCATGTGATCACTAAAGCCAGTCAGTGGCTGCAGGGCACAGTCAACAGAAGACCCAGGAAGAGGATCGTCAGACATATCGCTAGAACGGTTTTATTCTCAGCAACACAATTTTTCTTTAAAACAGTGAGGTGGAAAATTCTTTAATGTACAGTTACTTTCAGAGAGCTTCTAAGCTCCTTCTAGTGGTGTAGAATTTTTGGGACTAGTCACATTTGAGTAAAAAAAAAATTATTTTTTTTTGCTGTTTTGTCTTTTGTCACTTTATAAATGTGATAATGACAAATGGGTGTGGTTTAGTAGCAAGGGGTGTGACCTTATTCAGACCAATACATTTATTCTAATATATGGCAAAAAGTGGCATCAATTTTAGGGCAAACCTAGGCCCGCTGTGTGTGCGCCACTTGATACATTTGCTGTATTTTACTCCAATGTACTTTGGATCTTAGTAAATTCCCTCTTATGTCTATGCAGGGGATCTGAAGCTCTGAATTACAACAAAGCTGATCTCTGAGCTCTATAGATGTATATTATGGAATTGATCAACAGAGAATCCATAACATTAGATCCGTCTCCATTGGATCACTGCACGGAGATCATATCATGCTCGGAGCTGTAGTTTTGTTACAGCTGGAGAGTCACAGGTCGGAGGCCAGTACTGCAGGATGTGGCCCTCTGTGATTATGTTACATAGTATCCTTCTGCTTTTACTGTTACTGCATCTGGTTGTCATGGAAACAAACAGCAACATATGTTTCCTATTGAAGGCGGCCTCATTTTTCTCCTCTCCCCCATCCTACTGATTAAACATGTGAGGTCACCACCATCAGATAAGCCACTTCCAGGCCACAGAGGCGGCTGTTTTTGGACAAAGAACTGGCAGAGAAAATAAATGACCCCCATACAGATCTGCATGTGAACGTTTATTGCATTTCACATACACAACCATCATCTGAAAAGTTAGTGGGGCAGATTTATCGACATTGCTTAACTTTCAGGCTGCGTCGCAGTAAGCAAATTTAATCAGAATCCGGACGGTATTTTGACATCTTGTACGTGGTTTTTGGGGACAGCTCTGCCCGTGATTTGCGGATCCCCCGTCCTCCTCAACCACTGACATGTTCTAAGAATGAACATGTTCTAAGTTTTTAGGAACGCCGGAGGTGTAAAAAATCATCCTGCAGAAAATCTGTTCAGTTGGGACTGCTTAACGGATTTTCTGTTAAAGTCTATCAGGATGGTCGTTTACAGGCAGCTTTCAAATCTGAAAACCGTCTCTAAAATCGACTGAAAAAATGTGCCGTGGGGACAAGCCCTTAGGCTAGGTCTACAGAGCACTGGTTTTTGGTCGGATTTTCAGAGGACTCAGTATTTTGAATCCGCCGAAAATCCGACTGTAACCAGTGCCCCATAACCGCAATAGAAAATCCGTGCTGTAGTCTACACAGCACAGATTTTCTCCGATTTTTAAAATCATTGTCAAACTTGTCGGAACTTCAGCCGGATTCCCATACGTTCAATGTAAGGGTCTGATGGCAAATCTGAAAACTGTCCGCGTTTATTAGCACAAACTCACACCAAAAACCGCGGCGCAGCAGAGATAAAATACCATAGGATTTTGGACGGTATTTTAACTTAGCTGTTTAGACATAGCCTTAGACCTTATAAATAGGCTAGGTCTACCCAGCAAAATGTCAATCCTGCAGAATATGCAACATGCAATGCGACGGTAAAAAATCTGTGCTGTGTAGACTACAGCACAGATTTTTTTATTGCTGTCTAGGCAGCACAGTTTACCGACAGTATTTCTGTGCTTTGTAGCCCTATCCTAACAATGTGCCACATGTATCACAGTGTTGTAAATCTGGCACTTGTTAGAACTCTCTAGTCTAACTTTACACCATTTTAAGCTGCTTATGTTATGCCATTTTCGGGTGCACAATGGCACGTGCTAAGCTAAAGCTCTTTTAACAAAGCCATTTTTCTTTTGCCGAGAGTACACCCCTTTTGTCTGACAAGGCACAAAAGGGGCTACAATCTGTCTAAAATGCATTATACCTGTGGTGCATAGCATATATATGCCATTGTTTTATGGTGCAAATTATGCCAGAATCCTGGTGCAACTGCCTTGATAAATATGCTCCAATGTATTTTATCATTTATTAGTTACTAGCAGTAATATCTACGCTTAGCATGTGACTATATCATTTAATTGTGTGTTGTTTGTGTGTGTGGTTAAGAACTTTGTTTGCTGCTGGTTAGCCTGGAGACAGGCTTGGATCTGCTGTGAAGTCTCTGCTGCTTGTCTGTCTCACTGAGACTGCAGTCGTGCCTCAGTCTGCTGGAGAGTTTCCGAGGCTCAGTGCTGGATAGGATGCATCTGCTTAGTCTGGAGACGGGCTTTGGCTCTAGAGTCTCTGCTGCTTGTCTGTCTCACTGAGACTGCAGTCATGCCTCAGTCTGCTGGAAATTTTCAGGGGCTCAGTGCTGGATGTGATGCATCTGCTTAGCCTGGAGAAGGGCTTGGGTCTGCTCTGGAGTCTCTGCTGCTTGTCTGTTTCACTGAGATGGCAATCAGACCTCACCTTGCTTGAAAACTCGAGCAACTCACTGTTGGCTGTGACATATTTGGTAAGCCTGGAGACAGGCTTGGATGTGCTGTGGAGTCCCTGCTGCTCGTCTGTCTCGCGAAGACTGCAGTCATGCCTCAGTTTCAGGATCTCACTGTCAGCTGTGACACATCTGGTCAGCCTGGAGATGGGCTTTGGTCTGCTGAGATGTTTCAACAGCTCAGGCAACAGCCATGCTCTTTGCCACAGGAGTCTTTCATCCAAGTGCAGAGTTCCTTGTTTGAGATATGTCTGGTCTGAAAGGGTCTCAGTTTATGAGAAGGCTCAAATTCAGTGTGGGCAAGGTCCATTTGGCCATGTCCAAAGAACAGACACCATTACAGCGAAAATATTGAAAAATGAAGATCTAAGAAAGCTAAAACCCAGTTTAAAACCTACCGAAACATCTGATTTACCTTAATCCCAGATTTGGTGTAGATTGATTCAGTTGTTTGGTTATACATAAATAACTTACAGCAATCATGGAAAATTCTGATTTTGTGAATATGTTGAGATTGGTGGTTCCTAGAAAATTGATCTCAAATCTTCAAAAGTGCCTGATTTATGTGCCAAATTTGGTGCAGATTGGTCCAGTCACTTGGCCATGAACAAGAAACATACAGCATTCATAACAAATTCAGATTTTTGAGAATATGTTAAGGATGGTAGGTCTGAGAGGGCTGAATCCCAGTGTAAAACCTTCCAAAGTGCCTGAATTAGCTACATGTTAAATTTGCTGCAGATTGGTCCAGTCATCTGGCTGTACATAAAGAGCAGACAACAGAAATTCATTTTTATATACTGTGACGACTCGCTCACGCTTGGACGGCGTCTTGGCCAGTCCTGGGGATTCCCACATGGCTTTTGGATCGCCGTCCTTGGTAGAACAGTATTGGCTAAAAGACCTTCTGACACAGGGATATTTCGGACTGGCCTCAGCCAGTTTTATTGAGGCACCGTTCACAGAAAAAAAACCCCATAAAAATAAATCCTTGGCCGTCTGGCCACTTACTCACATACAGAGACTCTCTCTGTCCAGAGGTCTGTGCCTATCGCACAGCACCTCAAAGTTACAGTGTTTACTGTATATCAGGCTTCCCTATTGCCTCTGGGGACCAGAGCTCTCCTCCAGCTCCTCTGTTGCTCCACCCTCAGGTGCCAGGCCACGCCCCCCCGATCACCTGGAGAGACAGGCTTTTTATAGCCATCCAGTGACTGGCCCAAAACCAGACATGGAACCTGGGGACCTGGAACGTGGGAACAACCACCTAACCATCTGCAGCTGTTCTGGGGAAGCCAACCCATAATGGCTGGGTATCAGCCATGCTACATACAGCTGTCAGCTACCTAGTGTTACTGACAGATAACGATTGGCTCCCCCCACCTAGACCAGGCCCTTGGTGGCACGACTCTACCAGGATGACTCCACCTAGTGGCAGAAACAGGCAACTACTTGTAGTCGCTCTGCCACAGTACATAAACATACATCTTGGAAGGCTGGGTAATAACCAATATGGTTTGTAAGAGAGTTTACTCAGGGATTTCCTGGATGGCTCCCTGGTTACATAGGAGTGACATAGGAGAAGTGAACATTTCAATAGGACTGTTTGAGGGATACCGCATTATAGTCAAGGCCAAGTTGGCTGGGATCCAAGTTTTCCAGGGACAGATAAACAATAGATTCAAGGGGTTGTGCAGCAAATAAAAAAACGTTATACTAACCTACAGGTCCTCTGCCACTGCCGCTCCAGAGCTCCAAGGCGATCTGCTCCTTTTGACTTTCGGGTTCTCATGGGAGAGACTGACACTACATTCACTTAAAATGGAACATGTGAAAAAGAGCAAATCTCAAGGAGATCTACAGCGGCAGTGGCAGTGGCAGGAGACATCTAGGGAAGTTTAAACTATATTTTATATCTATTGGATAACTATAATTTTTAACCACTGGACAACCCCTTTAATTTTTAAAAAAGTTTTTAAAGGGGGCATGTCTTTAGGTAGACCTTACAAAAAAGTATGACTAGACAAGCAACATGTACAGTATCTCACAAAAGTACACCCCTCACAATTTTGGAAATATTGTATTATATCTTTTCATCGGATAACACTGAAGATATGACACTTAGATACAATGTAAAGTATCCGTGCACAGCTTGTATAACAGTGTAAGTTTGATGTGCCCTCAAAATAACTCAACACACAGCCATCAATGTCTAAACCACTGGCAACAAAAGTGAGTACATTCCTAAGTGAAAATAGACAAATTGAACCCAATTTGCCATTTTCCCTTCATGGTGGCATATGTCTTGTTAGTGTTTCAAAGTCTCGGGTGTGAATGGGAAGCATGAGTGTTACATTTTGTGTAATCGCTCTCACACTCTCTCATACCGGTCACTGGAAGTTCAACATGGCCCCTCATGGCAAAGAACTCGCTGAAGATTTGCTTTACATAAAAGTGGCCTAGGCTATAAGAAGATTGGCAACACCTTGAAACTGAGCTGCAGCATGGTGGCCAAAACCATACAGTGGTTTATTAAGACAGGTCATCAACCCAGTGTTAATGTAGCTGCAACCACAAATTTTTCTTTCTACATATTTCTCTTACGTATTTCTGCAGCAAGTGTCGCATCCCCTCTGTGATATATAGGGTTATATGATAGAGGAGAGAAGCTGAGCTTTGTGATATATAGGGTTATATGATAGATGGAGAGGAGCTGAGCTCTGTGATATATAGGGTTATATGATAGAGGTGAGAAGCTGAGCTCTATGATATATAGGGTTATATGATAGAGGAGAGAAGCTGAGCTCTGTGATATATAGGGTTATATGATAGAGGAGAGAAGCTGAGCTCTATGATATTTTTGGGTTTATTTTGATAGAGGAGAGAAGCTGAGCTCTATGATATAAGGGTTATATGATAGAGGAGAGAAGCTGAGCTCTATGATATATAGGGTTATATGATGAGGAGAGAAGTGAGCTCTGTGATATATAGGGTTATGTGAGGGGAGAGAAGTTTAAAGCTTTTGTGTATTATAGGGTTATATGATGGAGGACAGGAGCTGAGCTCTGTGATATATAGAGTTATATGATAGAGGGGGAGAAGCTGAGCTCTGTGACATATAGAGTTATTGATAGAGGAGGAGAAGCTGAGCTCTGTGATATATAGGGTTATTTGATAGAGGAGAGAAGCTGAGCTCTGTGTATATAGGGTTATATGATAGAGGAGAGAAGCTGAGCTCTAGTTTTATAAAGGGTTATATGATAGAGGAGAGAAGCTGAGCTCTGTGATTATAGGGTTATGTGATGAGAGAAGTGAGCCCCTGTGATATTTTGGGTTATATGATGGAGGACGGGGAGCTGAGCTTGTGATATATAGGGTTATATGATAGAGGAGTTTGATTTGAGATCTGTGTTATATAGGGTTATATGATAGAGGAGAGAAGCTGAGCTCTGTGATTTATAGGGTTATGTGATGGAGAGAAGCTGAGCTCTGTGATATATAGGGTTATATGATGGAGAGAAGCTGAGCTCTGTGATATATAGGGTTATATGATAGAGGAGATGAGTTGAGCTCTGTGATATATAGTTGAGAGGGATCTGACAGCGCTGCATTTCCGCTCTAAGGAAAGAAAAAAGTCCCCTAACGTTACCTCTAAAGAACGCATTGCCATTGCAGAATTACAGAATAATCAAGGGTTAATCATACGCGCTGCGGATAAGGGGGGCTCAGTGGTGGTCCTAGATAGGGCACTTTATCTAAGGGAGAACCTAAAAATGCTACAGGATTCCAGTATTTACTCTGTTTTGAGCAGGGATCCCACTAATGAATGTTCAAACCATCTTAAGGGACTGCTCAATGAAGGGGTATCCTCTGGTATTTTTTCCCAGTTATCTGCTGAGCATTTGTATGTAGAAAATACAATAGTGCCGATTTATCATTCACTGCCAAAAGTTCATAAGGGTATTTCCCCCTCCCCTTCCGCCCTATAGTGGCGGGTATAGGCTCGTTGATGAGCTGCTAGGTTTATGGGTAGACCGCATTTTGCAATCCTATGCTAACTAGTTTACCAGGTTATCTCCGCGATACCAAACATCTTATCAACAGCATAGAGAATTTATCCTGGCAGTCTCATTTTAGTTGGTTATCATGTGATGTGGTGGGATTGTATCCCTGCATGCCACATGATACCACTCTTTCTTGTCTGGATTACCATCTTAGCAAATATAGCAACTTATCACATAACAAGCGAGTTTATGTTGTAAAGGTGGTTAAATATCTTCTCTCACACAACTATTTTCTATTTGATGGCATCTATTATCTACAGACACGTGGTGCCCCTATGGGAGCACGTTTTTCTCCCTCCCTGGCCGGCATTTTTATGTCGGTTTGGGAGGAGAGATACATTTTTTCTGATTCCAGTGTTTCCCCCCCCCCCTCATCATCTGGTATGGAAGATATATTGACGATCTTCTGATGGTGTGGGGGGGGGGACACCCAACAAGCCATACAGTTTGTGGAGAGCATCAATAACAACGAAATGAATTTAAAATTTACTTTCCAGAACAGCTTTCATAGCATATCTTTTTTAGATGTGACTTTGTCGGGTTGTTTGGAGGCAGGTATAAAAATTAGACCATATAGGAAATCTACTGCCCGCAACTCTTTGTTGCGTTCAGATTCCTGTCATCCCCGACATGTTGTGGACAACATCCCTTATGGGGAGTTAGTCCGCATGAAGAGATGTTGTACAGATACTTCCGTTAATCTTGCAGCAGAACAAGAAACTTGTGCCAGACTTAGAGAAGACGCACCTAACTCATTCAACAACTATTAGGAAAGCACAGAACAGAATTAGATCTAGAGATAGGAAATCCCTATTACAAGACGCCCTAAAATATGCAGCACTAATGATTCTCTAACCTTCTCTACCGCCTATAGTGTTCAATACAGAGATATAATTAGAATTATTAAAAATCATCTTCCTCTATTGTACACCAGTCCGGAGTTACAAAGAATTTTGCAATGTAACATACGCTATGTATCTAAAAAAGCACCCACATTAGGCTCCTTGCTGTCACCCAGTTTTTTCTTCCACTCTATTTCTCCCCAAAGCAATTGGCTTAGTGCAACAGGTTTTTATGGCTGCGGTCATACGCAGTGCACGGCCTGTAAATATGTTTCAAGGACCAAAACATTTACATCTTTTGTAACTAATAAGGTCTATAACATCAAACACTTTATTAACTGCAATAGTAATTTGTTAGTTTACCTTGTTGCCTGCAACTCTTGTAAGCTCCAATATGTGGGCTGCACCACGGGACCATTAAAATAAGAATTTAGGAGACATTTGTCTGATTCGTTGAGACACGATCTATTTAATGTTCAAATGTATCTAAACATTGCCAAGAAGTGCACGAGGGTGACCTGCATACATTCAGCTTTTGCGCAATAGAGAAAGTCACCGAGGGGTGGGGATCTTCATCGCAAGCTTTTGGCCAGGGAATCCATGTGGATTTTCAAACTGGGTACAAGAACTCCCGCAGGTCTTAATATATTACAAGATATTTCTTACCACTATTAATCTGCCCGTAAGTCTATTATATTAATGTTAAAATGGTATTATGTTATGTTACTCTAGAGTTCAGTGTGTTTTTAAGCTATTACATTGTCTTACTATGTATGGGATCACACGTCACGAGGGGCGTTTCTTTCCTTCCCTCGGTCAGGTGACCCATTTGGATGTTACCATAAATAGCCAGCTTTCACAGCTCTAACATGTGTGACCACGTTTAAGGATATATATTTCCGAAACGCGTCGGTCTTCATTGGCTAATCATGGTGCCATACAAGCGCTAAATATACTACCATCCTCCATGTCTTGCATTTTAAAGAATTGGAAATAAGTTTGGAGTTTTTATCTCACTTTGCTCGGTGTCTTGGATGAAGCTGGCTACTTCCACCTAATTGCTGTGATATATAGGGTTATATGATAGAGGAGAGAAGCTGAGCTCTGTGATATATAGGGTTATGTGATGAGAGAAGCTGAGCTCTGTGATATATAGGGTTATATGATGGAGGACAGGAGCTGAGCTCTGTGATATATAGGGTTATATGATAGAGGGAGAGGAGCTGAGCTCTGTGATATATAGGGTTATATGATAGAGGAGAGAAGCTGAGCTCTGTGATATATAGGGTTATATGATGGAGGACAGGAGCTGAGCTCTGTGATATATAGGGTTATATGATAGACGGAGAGGAGCTGAGCTCTGTGATATATAGGTTTATATGATAGAGGAGAGGAGCTAAGCTCTGTGATATATAGGATTATATGATAGAGGAGAGAAGCTAAGCTATATGATATATAGGGTTATGTGATGGAGAGAAGCTGAGCTCTGTGATATATAGGGTTATATGATGGAGGACAGGAGCTGAGCTCTTTGATATATAGGGTTATATGATAGAGGAGAGAAGCTGAGCTCTGTGATATATAGGGTTATATGATAGAGGAGAGAAGCTGAGCTCTGTGATATATAGGGTTATGTGATGGAGAGAAGTTGAGCTCTGTGATATATAGGGTTATATGATGGAGGACAGGAGCTGAGCTCTTTGATATATAGGGTTATATGACAGAGGAGAGAAGCTGAGCTCTGTGATATATAGGGTTATGTGATGGAGAGAAGCTGAGCTCTGTGATATATAGGGTTATATGATAGAGGAGAGAAGCTGAGCTCTGTGATATATAGGGTTATATGATAGAGGAGAGAAGCTGATCTCTGTGATATATAGGGTTATATGATAGAGGAGAAAAGCTAAGCTCTGTGATATATAGGGTTATATGATAGAGGAGAGAAGCTGAGCTCTGTGAATTATAGGATTATATCATTTGATGCTGAATTTAAACTGAAAAATCTGTAAGGCCGTGTTCACACGGCTTAATCAAGCCGTAATTGCGGGACGGATCCCGCCCGCAATACGGCTTGAATAAGGAGCGTGGCCGGAGGCAGGGCAGGGGCGCGGCGGCGCTGCCCGGCGGCCCCATAGACTTGCATTATCCACGGCGCGTATTGTGCCTGGATAATGTGCATGTCACTTTCTCCCCGCCTGGTGGATTCGCCGAGCAGGGAGGAGCGACGGAATCCACTGTTCTCTATGATAACTGTGGATTACCGTAATGACCGCGACGGATTGGCGCCGTACTGAAGCGCAAATCCGGCGCGCAGTACGGCTCCAATCCGCGCCGAAATAAGCCGTGTGAACATGGCCTAAAAGTGAAACTGAAAGTACTGCTGACCCCGCCCACATACAGTTATTGACAGTTCGCTTTATATACACACAGAAACAGGGAAATCTGTTAATCACTTTACGTGGGCGCGGTAAACAGGACTCTTTTTGTCTCTTAAGGAGTCCGGTCAGAATTTTTTTGCTTTCTATTCAGAAATCCTCCTCTTAATCATATTAACCTACATTATCACAGAGCTCAACTTCTCTACCTCTATCATATCCCACTGTCAGTCAGGGTAGCCCTCTGACAGGTTCCTTTGATTGGTTCCGGGATGACTATTGTATGTTGAAACTATTTACTCTATGGAAAACTGGTGATTGGTTCTAAATAAACCAAAATGTCATACACTGCAATACAAAATGAAAATTAAAGATTATGACGCAGATAAAGCAAGTCCTTCCATATAACATCAGAAAGAGCAGCTGGAAGCTGGAAATCACTTTCTATGATGAAGAAAGGAGCGTCTTCAGATCATGTGCTTTATACACAATGTACCAGAAAACAAGAAAATGTGTCCACCTGGTGCCCAAATGAGCCACTCATCCTGGCACATGTAAAGAGCAGAACAAAACATGTAGTACCGTACTGTATTGTATAGAGGCGCTACTAGACCGCCAATCACTGCATGCACTTCGCTAATACATATGACTTACAAGTAGAATGTTCATGATATTTCGGTGGATCTTCCAGCCAATCACATGAGTCGCAGATCAACAGTATCTGTGACCAGTGTGGGACTGGGGTGTTTAGGACCCACAAGTGGAGTTGATTCTAAGGCCCCACCAGTCTCTGGGCCCAGCAGTGGAGCTTATTTTAGGGGCCCACCCCACAGCTACTATAAATGACTGTACCTGCCTTCTATGCTCTGCCTCTTGATTTTTGCCTCTCATTCTCTGCTTTTTTGCCTCTTCTGAGGATGTATATGCAATTAAAAAACAACTCCAAGTCAACCATGCTCAGGGGTATTAATTCAGCATCAAATGATATAATCCTATAATTCACAGAGCTCAGCTTCTCTCCCTCCCTCTATCATATACACCTATATATAATAGAGCTCAGTTTCTCTCCTCTATCATAAAAATCCTATATATCACAGAGCTCAGCTTCTCCCCCTATATCATATAACCCTATATATCACAGAGCTCAGCTTCTCTCCGTCTATCATATAACCCTACATATCGCAGAGCTCAGCTTCTCTCCCTCCCTCTATCATATACACCTATATATTATAGAGCTCAGCTCCTTTCCTCTATCATATAACCCTATATATCACAGAGCTCAGCTTCTCTCCCTCTATCATATAACCCTATATATCACAGAGCTCAGCTCCTTTCCTCTATCCTATAACCCTATATATCACAGAGCTCAGCTTCTCTCCCTCCCTCTATCATATACACCTATATATCAGAGTTCAGCTTCTCTCCCTCTATCACATACACCTATATATCCCCTATTCCCCTGTGGGCCAGTCCGAGCCTGTCTGTGACATTGTATGGTGGGTGGGATTTCAAAATGCAATGTCCCTGGAAAGATCATTGTATGCAGAAAATATTACATCCTGAGGCCACTATAAGGGTATGTTCACACAACAGACTTGGACACTAATTCTGGGGCGGAATCAGCGTCCAATCCTTCAAACATTGTTGGAAAATCAACGTTTTTGTTCACCTGATGTTGATCTTCCTCCATGCGGATTTATTTTCAGCGCTGAAAAAGAATTGAATCCTCAGCTCACATTATAGTATAAAGGAGGCAGAAAATGTGCGTCTGAAAATCAGCATTTTATCCTTGTCTAAAATCCGCGCTTACTGGTGAGGATTTTCCGATAAGGACACACCACTGATTCAGTGCTGAAATGTTCAGCATCAGAATCAGCTGTGTGAACATACCCCAACTTAATTGACCAGTGTACTGGGATCTGCCTGGGTTTATCTCCTACCTTTGCCCTCCTTTAGGCTGGTATCACATGCTGCATTTGTAGGTGTACTTTTACCAACTTTTTTTCTTTTGCAGTTGCCAGATGTTAGCTGGAAGTCAGTAGGGAAATATGAAGCACAGTACAGGCATTACTTTTTTATTTGTGGCCTTTTTGGCAACTTTGGGCTGGATTCATATAATGTGGCACATTTATTGCATCAGATATTCCTCTTCAGAGTTTTGGACCCATTCCTGGTTTTTTGCTTACATATACGGCTGCAAAATGCACATGAAAAAGCGTCATGTGAAACCAGCCTTGGTGCGTGTCAATTTGGCAGTTTTTTCAAAACGCAGCATGCTGCAGATGTAGATTTTTTAAAGCAGTTTGTGTTTTTCTTCCCCATAGACCATCATTGCTTTTTTCTGCACAAAAAAGGCACGTGTGTTGCGTAGTTTTTTCCACATTACAAATCATATGATGGATGACAGGATTTGTGCTGGAAAAAATGCACTAGAAAAAAATGCATAAAAAAAACACATGTACCTATTCACTCTTTGGCTAGGTCTACACAGCACTGGTTCCTCGTTGGATTTTCAGTGGATTTAGTATTTTGAATCCAACGAAAATCCGACTGTACCCAGCACTGTGTAGACTTTAATAGAAAATCTGTGCTGTAGTCTACAAAGCATGGGTTTTCTACTGAAGCCACCGTCCATCTGGCGGAAGATAGAACATGTACTATTTTCTGCAGGATACCCATTGGATTCCCATGCACTGGGCTGCTAGGAATCCAAAATCCAACTGCGCTTTTTGCGCAAAAATTGTGCAAAAAAAACGGTGGTGCACAAAGTTAAAGTACCGTCAGATTTCCAGCGTTTTTGAGTTTTTTGAGTTTTTTTATTTTATTTTGGCCCAAGAAATGCCCTGCTTAACCAGGGAGTGAGAAATGGCCGTTGTAAGGGAGTGAGAAATGGCCATTGTAAGGCCCTGTTCACACGGCGGATTTGGGCGCGGTTGCCGCGGCCAAAACCTTGTCCAAATCGCGCCCCAAACGCCCCCAGTTCATTACATGGTTTCCTATGGGAAACCGCTTTGCTATTTACACGCTACGGTTTTGGCCGCGGCTTTGGGCCGCAGCCTTGCCATGCGTGTTTGAGAAGTCTCCTGTCAATACTGAAAGCGAGTCTTCAGCGCGGCGGCCGCAGGTTTGGCCGTGGGTTTCGGCGCGGTTGGTGCGCGTTTGGGCCGCGATTCTCGGCATGGTTTTTGTCCTGCCTAATTATTTGTATGGGGGAAAAACTCGCCGCAAACCGCGCAACACCCGCGCCGATAACCAGCTGCTGATTGATGTCCCTTCTTGGAGGAAGAAGAAGAAAGTAAACAGAAGACCTGAGAGACCCAGCGCTGAAACAGAGAAGCGGAGGAAAGAGGGTATATATGCTTTCTTTCTTTTATGGGGTGCCAGAAACTTAGTATTTATTTTTTATAGGAACCGGACAACCCCTTTAAATCATTTGGCGCATCTTTCAGTGTTCATGTGGCTGAATGAGCAATCTACAGCAGCTAAGAGCTGAATTTGATTTCTCTCATGATTTACACCTGGTGTAATTTATAGTAATGTGTCAGGTTGTGCGAGATTACACAGTTTTTTGCTAATCTTCACCATTCTTTTTTTTTTTGTGCTGAGCTTGGTGTAAAATTACTCAAAAGAGCGCACATTTTTGAGCAGATATTTGTGTAAAAATCTGTGCTGTTAGTATGTCAGAATATTGCTGGAGGTCACTTCATAAATTGCCCCCAAAGTCTATTAGGAAGGTGCAGAGCTTCTCATTATACAAGAATTAAGATTTGGCTGGAAAACCCTTTTTATGTCAGGACATGCTGGGACTGGAAGCACATGTTTATTAATTATTATGTGGCTGTAGTTAGTTAGTCACAGACTTTTTGGTTGTGTGTTTTCTATACATTTTACTCTCAGATCTCTTCACTTTTTCTCTGCTGTGTCATATTAACTGCAATAAATAAAACTCAAGGGAAAAAATATTCTCTCAAGACGCTTAGTCCTTCTCCAAGGCCTCATCCCTTGGTGTTTTACACACTCTAATTACATCAGTAATTGTTACCGATTTGATGCTAAACAGATGTCTCTGTGGTTGCTGTGCCAAAGAATCCTCTGGGATAATGACATCATCATTAAAATGATGATGTCATTTACTGGCCAGCCAAGTGTTTGGTAGACCACAATCTAACGGTATTTTCAGCAGTGTATTTTACAAAGATTTGACTAGTCTTTGGTCAAAGTATACCTTTTTTTTTTTTAAATCTATATAGGTCCAAAATTTAGTGGTGATTAAAGAGGCTGTCTCACTATATTGATTCATCTTACCTCAGTCCTGTTTTCTTAGTTTCATTTTGAATTCAGGGGCGTGTTTACTGGCTTCTACTAGGCTGTAGTAGAAGCCAGGTCTGTACCTATAGCAACCAGTGCTGAGAGCCTATCATGAGATTGAACAGGTCTGTAGCTATAGCGACCTGAGGAGCTGATGCAGCCCATACAAGAGGGGATATTTGGAAATAGGTAGGACACTGTTAATGGACATATATTGCAAAGGGACTTGTTTCTGCAAGATCTTTAACATAAAAAGCAATCACTGTGGTGAGACAACCCCTTTAATTATTAAAGATGTTGTCCACTAAACTATATTACATAACAATTGGGCCAGGGCGGGCAAAAAAAGAATAAATCTGATACCTACCGATCTGTCCCCCCACCGCTGCGGCTCTGGAGCTGACCAGTGAGCTGCTCCTCTTTACTTCTGGTTTCTTGTCCCGACACGATGATCACGCTCTATTGCAAGGGAATAGAGGGTGAGCCTTTTTTCTGTGTCAGGACGAGAACCAAGAAGACAAGAGTAGTAGATTAGTAGATCACCTGGAAGCCCCCAGAGCGGCGGATTAGGCTATGTTCACACGGCTTAATTGCGGGACGTAATTACGCCCCGCAATTACGCCGTGTGGACGGGGGCGGGGCGGGAGCAGGGGAGTGAGCTGGGGGCCGGCACTTCGCCGGCCCATAGACTTGCATTACCAGCGGCGCGTATACGCCGCTAGAAAATGACATGTCACTTATCTCTCCCCGCGGCGGATTCGCCGAGCAGGGAGAGGAGACGTAATCCATAGTTCTCTATGAGAACTGTGGATTACCGTAATGACTGGGACGTATTCAGCCCGTAATTTGCGCACTTCGTCGCGTAATTACGGACCGAAATACGGCCCATTTTAAGCCGTGTGAACATGGCCTTAGGGTATGTTCACACACCATTTGTGAAATACCTATTTTGGTACGTATTATGTACACATACCCAAATACGTATTTAACATGGTTCTACTCAGTTTTCATTGATTATGTAATATACGCATCGTCATTCAAACGATATGGATTTTTTATATGTTATTGTATTGAGTTTTATGGATCCATCCAAAGAACTAACATGTCACTTCTTGATCCATTTTACGCATTTAAAAGTCAATAGAAACAATTGGGTATTTTATTGCAGTGATACATATTTGGATACATTTTAAGCAATACGTTTTACGTATTGTAAAACAGGAATTCAACATGCTGTGTGTACATGCCTTTCCAGGTAGGTAAGTAGCAGGTTTTTTCTTTTTTTTAATGTCATTTTTTTTTCAGTGGCCAACCCCTTTATATCTTTATAGCAGTCAGAGCTTAATTTTTCTGACACATAGCACCATATTCCCTTACTACACTTACAGATAACGGATAATATTCCTGCTGCTTGCAATCACATTAGAGAATGATCACTGGTTGGGTGACAGGGATTGGGGGCTTTGATATTAGAAAAATGGAGCTTTAAGCGTTATAAAGATGTATCATGAACTGAATCGAAAATAATAACTATAGTTAAAAAGGTTGTTAAGATTTAGGAATCATAGCTGCTTTCTTCCATAAACAGTGCCACACCTGTCCACAGGTTGTGTATGGTATTGCACCTGATCTGCATTCACTTCAATAGAGCTGAGCTCCAGTATCATACACAACACATGGATAAGTGTGGTTATCTACAACCTCTTTAAGGCATGATTAAAACCTGCAGATTTATTATGCAGTTTTTTTTTACCATATCCAGAGTTTGATAGCTTAGGCTCGGTTCACATCATGTTTGACCATTCCGGAAAAGTATACGTTGTTAAATATCTGCCGAACATGCACTGTTTTGAGCAGGAGTTTGACATTTTTAATTTTTTTTTAAACTAGTTTTTCTATTTGATGTCATTTGATTGGGTAGATTTGTTTATATTTTTATGATGGATACAACTGTATATGTTTACAGCACGGGCACACACTCTAGTATATGTTTTCCATTGACATACACTTTACAAAAAGTATGCTGTAATGGATACGTTTTTGTTCAACTTGAAAAAGTACAGCACCCTGAGTCTTCCATCAGTCAAAAAAAGGATACATTAAAGTGATGTTCCTGCCCCAACATTGCTCATTTGTCCATTGGGATATGAGTAGAAATAGAAGAGAAACCTCCTACTTACCTCCCGGACGCTCCTGTTCACTCCCAGCTGCCGGTGCGTTCACCCAGGAAGTAAGGAGTGAATGTTCATCGTTCACATGACTGGTGTAGCCAATCACAGGCTGCAGCATTATGTGCACATGACCTCTGTGGTCTGTAATTGGCTGTGGCTGTCACATGAATAAAGAACTTTCACTGCTTCAGCAGGGAGGGGGTAAACGGACCGGCATCCGGGAGTGAACGGGAGCGTCCGAGAGGTAAGTATGAGGTTTCTCTTCTATTTCTACTCATACCCCGACAGACAAACAAGCAATTACGGGCCCCGGCACACCCCTAGTAAGGTCATGAAACGCATACTAAAGGTGTACACTGTGGTGATACGTCCAGCCATAGAAGTCAATGTATACAATAATGCACATGTTTGGATACACGTTTTTATTTTAAAAAAAATGAACATGAGACTAGTGGATTAACATGATGCGAACCAAGCCTAAGGCCACCAGTCCAACCCATCTATAGTAGAGGACAAAGACCAGGGCCAGCTTTGCACTTGTCAAGCTGAGTATGGGGTAGAACCTAGCCTAAAGCCACCAGTCCAACCTATCTATAGTAGAGGACAAATACCAGGGCCGCTTTGCACTGTAACTTGGTTGCACAATGGTTGACATGCACCTGGGACCATCCTAACCAGGACTGTGCATAGTAATATACCCAAATCTTGGGCAAAGAACAATGTAAAACTATAGCTACATGTTGTTGGTGCTGTACACATCATGCTGGATATTACGGATTCCGCTCACAGCCAGCCTCGTCCAGAACATTACAGTTCAAGGTAGAATTGTCAAGGTCGACTCATAAAATAGGATTTAGCCAGACAGGAGCCAGCAAAGGTGGTGGTAGGACTGCAAAGCTCGGTTCATAAAACACGACAAATGCTAATTTACTGCACAACAGAAAGTCACATTGCTGAAGTCAACGACTGAGGACAATGAGATGATGAAGACTCCACAGGAGTTGTGTGAGCAGCTCCACCTAGTGGTCGATCAGGTCAGTGCAGTAGGGGGTAAGTGGCACTTTGCCTTTGTAAATGGGGTCCAATGCAGATCCTTGAGGGTACAGTTAGCAGTCGCTGTATGGCGGAGGTACAGCATGTATGGACATTCTGTTCGGTGCAGCATTCAAGTTGATTGGTAATTGCTACATGGTATTGAAAATGAAAACTGTGGTTTACCTGCAAAATTGTGCGGCCGTGAGAGTCTCTTTATACAATTCGCAGTTCTGATTGCAGTCATGTGGCCATTAGAAATCTGTTCAGAACTTGTGATGAACAGCACATGAACAGCTAATGGTTTTACTGTGTGAGACTGAAGATATGAACAGCTATTGGTTTTAGTGAGTGACTTGAGATATACAGAATAAAAAGGATTAGCATGCAAACCCATAGTCACATACTCTTGGGTGTTACGGGAAGAAGCCTTTATACCAGTGACCTGTTGGCGGGCCTTGACGAATTAAAGGTGTTTCGCCACAAAGGACCAACCGTTTCAGCAAGCTACGAGCCGACCGTGTGAGAAAATGAGCAGGGCAGCGCTTGCATCTGTCCTCCCAATTCACTTCTATGGGAGTTCTGAATATGTGAGTGTTCACAGCTGTATTCCAAACTCCCATAGAAAAGAATAGGGAAAATGGCCACAAGCACCGCCCTTTCCCATTCTCCTTCTTGGAAACACCCCATTAAGGAACACTGCTCCATATTATGGAATTTCACTATTTAGGCAGGGAGCTAAATTCAGGGTTAGGGGCCGTTCACACTGCATTTTTGGATACAATTATGGAACCGTGTTGGATCCGAAAATCACATCCCAAAGCGCTTCGACGATCGGATTGAACACGTATCCAACACGCAACTATTTATAGTTTAAAATAGAACTCCTGCTGCATGTCAATTCATGGAACTGATCCGAAAGACGGAATGAGACACGCATCGGTGATCATTCGTGTGAATGCTGATGCTTGTTTTATATTAAAAGCAATGTAAATCACACTGCTCATTGTTAGATACGTATTTGGGTCCATTAGGAGTCCGACAGACAGATCCAAACACGCAGCTAAAAGCATATGTTCACGTGGACTCAACACGCCGTGTGAACATACCCTTAGTGTTCCTGACCTTACAGTTCATTGTACTTATACTAGAACTATGTGCTGGCTATGTGGATTGCTATACAGTACAGTGGTCATTTTTAGGACTACCATGTAGATATAATACTACCGACTATAAGTTACAATGAGCTCAAACGTTCTTAGTAATAATTTCATATGTTGCATTTTTTTTAAAAAAAAATTCACTGCTAAAACACGCTATTTCAATTTTTTGCACAAACTGCAGCGGATAGATGTTAGCTGAAAGTCAATAGGCAAACAGAAAAAAAAACAATCTACAGATGCTGCTTGTTTTCTAAATGCAGCTTGCTGTTGGTGTAATGTTTTTTCCTTCTCCTAGACCTTAAGGCTATGGCCACACAGCACAGGCCAAAAAACTTGTCTGAAACTCAATCCTAAAAACCGCTTTGAACCTGAGTATTTTGTCAGTTTTTTTGTCCAAAGCAGCTGGGTTTCCGATGAGTTTTTTTGGTGGTTTTTAGTTTTTTGTTGAGGTTTTTGCCATGGTTTTGGGGCTGTTTTTCAGGCAGTCTATGTGAAAAATTCTCCGTCAGATTTTCAGAGGTTTCTAAATATTAAAAACCACAGAAAATCTGACGGAAAACCTGTGCTGTGCTGTGTAGACATGGCCTAATTGTTTTTCTGCATAGAAAGAAAACACTGATGATATGTGTCGCGTTTTTTGTTTGTGGTGTTTATCCACATTGCAAATCCTGTGATGGATCAGATGGTTTGTGAAATATGTCCTAGAAAAAAACACATCAGAAAATATATTTACCATTTTACATTTTTTGCAAAAAAAAGCTACAAAATCTGCATGAAAAATGCATGAAGTCTACAAAAAACAGCATGCAGTTTTTAACGCTATGCTAAATATACGTATGAGAGAAGCCTAAGGCTTGGTTTACATATGTGGTTCAGTTTGTAAATTTCATCGCATGTTCATCAGGAATGATGGAAAAAATAGTGCAGCAAGCTGTGCAATTTTTTTCTGTCTAAGTAATGGACACCATGGTGAAAACCCGACAGACCCACTGTAATCAAGGGTCTGTCAGGTGCTGTTGGTGTCCATTGTGAAATTAATCCTGAGGCTATGTTCACACGGCTTAAACCTGGACGTATTTCAGTCCGTAATTATGCGCCGGAGTGCGCAAATTACGGGCTGAATACGTTCTAGTAACTACGGTAATCCACAGTTCTCATAGAGAACTATGGATTACGTCTCCTCTCCCTGCTCGGCGAACCCGCCGCGGGGGGAGATAAGTGACATGTGAATTACCAGCGGTGTATACGCACCGCTGGTAATGAATATCTATGGGCCGGCGAGGTGCCGGGCCCCCGCACCCGCTCCCGCCCATGGCCACACGGCGTAATTGCGGGGCGTAATTACGTCCTGCAGTTAAGCCGTGTGAACATAGCCTTAGGTGATCCCCTCTGTGACACAGGTTCTGAATGGAACATCCAACGCACATGTGAAGCAGGTCTAAAGCTGGTTTCACACAGAGCTTTTTGTTAACAAAGTTCTGCAATTTTTGTGGCAGTTTTTCATTTAGTGGAGTCAATTTAAAGAAAATCTTTTTTTGCAGGATCCACTCTTGGCTTTAGCTCAGAAAACTCCATCACAAACTGCAGTAGCTTTTAAAAGTGAAAAAAAGAGCGTTCTAGAAACTACCTTTATGTACACTTTTAATGATGCTTTTTCTGTTGTGTTTCTCTCACAACAAATCATGTGATTCAATGATTCCTCTGTGAATCACATAATAATTAGTGTAAAAATTGCCCAAAAAATCCAACCCAGCTTTGTAAAAAAAATTTTAAGCAGGAAAGAATGGAGGTGTAAGCGGAGAAAAACTACTTTAAAAACACTACACCTGCCGCATACTGCATTTGGAAAAAATGAGCGATGAGTTAATGTGCAGATCCCCGCAATGGGTCCAAGCTCTAATGTACACCTCATATTTCAGGACTCCAAAGAACTTGCAGAAGACAACCTCGTTTGGTGCTGATTTTAGAACAAATTACCAGATATCCTACTAAACCCTGTGTAATAAAATGTATCATGTTATTTCACTACTGAATCATGATTCAATTGGTTTACAGTGGGCAAGTTATCAGCTAGGCTGTGACTCTCGACCTGGTGTCTGGTTTGAAAACCATCTATAAACCGACTGTCAACCTTTTAGGGGATGTTCATACGGCTTATGTACACCCTGCGAACAATGCATGTCAATGGGGCTGGCGGGCTGACCCCCTCCCCCCCTGTGCTTTGGAGATATGCGCTGGTCAGCGCATGCTTCCGAGGCATCCGGCGTATTGTGGTGCGTACTATATGCTCCACATTACACCGTGTGAACATACCCTTACATAGCCTTAAATAGAAAATCTGTCAAACGGTATTTGACACCGTTCCCAAAAACTTTGAACATGTTCCACCCTGTTTTTGGGCAGAACATGAACATGTGAAGGTGGGCGGCTTGAATCCGGTATTTTGTCTGTGCCGTGAAAACGCACCCTTAGGTGTTTTCTGTAATTTATGCCTTTTGTTTTATAACTGTAATTGTTTGTAGGGTACTTTTTTTAAACCCTTTTTCTTTATTTTTGCAAGCACAGTATAATTTGTCTTAAAATTTTAAGAATTTTGGCCCTTTGTAGCTGTAAAGAACCCCATAGTTTTAATCAAAGGTTTAATTCTGTGACTGTTGAAAATCAGTGTTTGTGTCTCTAAGGGTAGGTTCACAGATAATGTTCATACTGTCACGGGGGGGCCCCCGCAGCTTGCCGGGGCCCCCCCCTGTGGCAGGGGGTCCGGCCGGGGCTGCGGCTGCCCGCAGGTGGGCCTTCTGCTTAGGCGGGAAACCCCGTATTTACCAGTCCCCCCCCTGTCTCCACTCTGAAGCCGCCGCCGCTAACCCCTGAAAAGGTCGCGCGCGAGGTGGCCCGGATTTAAAGGGCCAGCGCGCTTTAATTGGTTATTGACGGCCGTGTCCTAATTGGTAAAGCCCCCTCATCGCTGCCAGTCTGTTGGGTTTTTGGAGCTTTAGAGTGAGGGGTTCGTTCTTGTTTCCCTGTACCATCGCCGTTGTTTCCTGCCTGCCTTTTTGCCGCCTCCGACCGTCTGCCTGCCCTACCCAAAACCTCCGCCCCCTGACCGCTTTCCCCGACTCGCCTCCGGTTACGTTTTTGAAACCACGCTTACCCCCGCCACGAAAGCAAGTCATCAGGGTAACGCCCTGGTAGTCACGCCGCAGCAAGCCCATCCCGTTTTTGCGGGGGCTCTGGTGAAAACCGGGGGCTATAACCCGTTCCCTGCGTTGCTTGTATCATCGTTGCTTTTGGCCCCAGCGTCCACCCCTCCGTTACAGTACGGGACTGGCCATAGTTTCCGCCGGGTACCGTTCCCGGGCGGGGCTTACTATCATCGTTTTTGGCCCCGCGGATCCACCCCCCCGTTACTACAGACTGGCCTGGATTCCCCCGGGGTCCCCTTTTTTGCCATCCCCGGGGCGTCGGGGGAGGGCCCGTCGCCCGCAGACCCAGCGTACGACCATAACGGCCATATGCAAAACCTGGCGACTGGCCCTCCCCCGGCTGCCCCCTCTGCACTGATCCGTTGCTTGGGCATCCATTGCTCACCTGCTTCAGCTTCGGGGACCCTCTGAAATTTTTTTTTCCCCACCCCTCTGCTACATGGAGCCCCCCAAGAAGTGAGGGGATTCATCAGCCAGTGCTCCATCCACCTCGGTGATGGGGCGAAATTCCTAAGGCAGAAGGTGGCCTTTAATCGCCCTTGTCGGGAACCTTGGCTTGGGCTACCCCCACTAGGGGATCGAGGGGCCCTTTTACAGGGGACCTTAAAAACCTTCCCCGGGGAACCGGGGAACCCAGGCCGTACTTCCTCACTGCCCCGCGTGCCGGCTTCAGGGCGACCCCCACGTCGCAGTATTCCGTGCAGTTTCGCACTCCGTTGGGAGCGGGAGGGGCAACGAAGCGTTGGGGGGCTTTTGGGCAAGGCCTCGGGGGGGAACAAGGAAAGAGCTGCCGCTCGGGATCTACCAGCTCCCCTTGGAGACCTAATCCATTTGGCCACCAGAGTGGAATTTTTCGCCGAAAGGAACGGAGTTTCCGCCAAAGGGGAAACCGTCCATCCACCCGTTTCCCCGCTTGGCCCCCAGTTCCATGGCACCCTTTCCTCCCCCTTTTTGGTCTTGGGAAGAAACCTTGCAGCCAGAGAGCCCACCTTCCAGGAGGAAAGTTCCAGCTCGCCCAAAACGCTGTGTTTCATTGTGGGGGTTCTGGCCCCTTTCATTGGGGGGCTGTCCGGTGGGGCCCCGGGGAAAAATTCCGACCTAGGGCTGTAAGGGGGGCAACCCAGGGGGCAAACGGCCTCTCCCCCTCTGACCTGCCCGTAACATTGGCTTCTGGACGCACCTTCAGGCCACGCCTTTATTGTTTGGGAAGGAAATTTCATAAGCCAGAAAAAGTGGGCCGGTTTCGCTCCGGTTTACTCCGTTGCGAAACCTAAATTTTGTGTCTTGGTCTGGCGAATGCCCTAAGGATGCCACCGTTTCCGTACGGCCCCCTTTCCTGCGATTGGGGGCCCTTTACAAGGAAACGTTGCCACTTTATTCCTGCTCGGTCCTCCTTGAAAAACCTTTGGGCCCCCCTTTCGAGGCCTACTCCGACCTTGGGTTGGAGCCCCGGTGAAAGTCCCCGCGTTGGGGTTTCCCCTGTCACTCACGTTGCCTGTCTGACCACAATCCTCCTCGGGCGCTTCCCTGAAGTTGCCAAGCCTCCTTCAGGTTACCTACCTTATTTGGGGCTTTTTCAGATGTTTTTTCGGAAGGAGGCCGAAAAGCTCCCTCCTCACCGGGCCCTTCGACTGTCCCTTGACCTGCAACCTGGTGTCTTCCCCCCGAGGCCGGGTTTACCACTCTCCGTCCCCGGGGACTAAGGGGATGCTGAATACATAAGGGGGAACCTCCCCAAAGGGGTTTTTCCGTAAGTCCCGTTCCGGGAGGGGCCGGGTTTTTTCTTCGTGGAAAAAAAGATGGGTCTTCCCGGCCCTCATGACTTCGGGGTTTAAAAAATCACCCTAAAGGGAAACGTCCCCCTCCCTTGATATCAACCTTCGCCCCCTGCGTGGGGCCCAAAATATTCCCAAGCGGATTTCGCGGTGCTTTTAAAATTTGATCCGAAATTTGGAAGGCGACGATGGAAAACAGCGTTTTAATCCGGGGTGGCCACTTGAGTATTGGTTATGCCCCTTTGGCTCTTTCAAAGCTCCTGGTATCCAAAAACTTCGTCATGGAATCTTCCGGGGCCTATCTCACGTTTTTTGTTACTTGGCGAATTTTCCCAATCTTTTCTCCCGGACTCGTAACTATCGCCACCCGTTCCCAGGCCTAGGCACCCACCCCTCAGCTTTTTGCCAAAAACCCAAAAAGTGTTCTTCGAAAGACCCGCCTGCCCCTTTTTTTGGGGGACATGTCTTGATAAGGGCTCGGGGGGATCCCTCAAAACTCTCCGCATGTTGCATGGCAAAAACCGGGGGGCCTTCGGGGCCCTTCAACGATTCCTGGTTTGCCCAATTATTATAGACAGTTTATCCCACTTTTTTCTACCTTGTGGCTCCCCTGGTGGCTTTAACCAAGAAAAACGCCAATCCCCAAATCCTGCCCCCAAGCCCAAAAAGCCTTTCAGCCGGGCCAAATCTGCGTTGTGTCTGCTCCTGTTTTGTCTCGCCCGGACCGAACCCTCCCTTCATTTTGGAAGTGAGCCTCCCGGGGGGTGCCCGGGGTGTCCCCTGCAAGGTCCTCCTCGGGGGAAATGCAAGTGTGGATTTTTCTCCAAAACTTTTTCTCCGGCCCAGAAGAAAAATTTTAACCTAGGGGACGCGAATTTGGGGATAAAGTGGCTCTAGAGAGTGGGGTCACTGCTGAGGGGTGTCACCCTATTGTATTTTCACGACCATAAAAACCTCCTATATTTCATCGGCTCAATGCCGAAACCCCCCGGGAGGCTAATGGGCCCTTTTTTCGCCCGTTTGACTTCGTCCATTTTTGGCCACCGGGGAAGAACGTAAAACTGACGCCCTATTCGCCCTCTGATATGGGGGTCTCGACCTCCTCCACAAAAATTGCCCTCCTTAACGCCCCCTCACGGTGCCCCCGGGGACTTCAACGTGTGCCCCCCCGGGAAAAACGTATGTGGCCCTGCTTTGCGGCTTAAAATTGAAGTGGGGACATCTTCCCGAACAGTGGGCTCCAAAATCCATAAGTCTTTCAGTTTGGTCCCCCCGCATTTCTGGTGGCCCACTCTTGCTCAAGACGTAGGGACTTTGTGCTGGCCCGCTCCTCCCGTGCCCGAAATAAGGATCCTGCCCAAGCCCCCGGGCCCCCTTAGCCCTTCCCGTCCGGGGAAAAACCCCCGGGGCCCTTTGCCATGGGGCTTTGTCACAGATCTTCCCCCCTTCATCTGGGAAAAAAAAAATCTATGGGGGGTGACCCATCGCTTTCGAAAAAGGCTCCTTTATCCACTGCCTGGGTTACCCCCTTTCCCCCCCGGGCCCAAAAATTTTTTCCATCATATTTTCCGCTTGCCGGTCCCCTTGCTTTTGTTCGACAGAGGACCATTTTTCGCTAAAATTTTTGGGGGTCCCTGTGGTCAGTTGCAGATTCATTTGGGTTTTTCTCGCTTTCCACCCCCAAACTAACGGGCAGGTAGAACTTTTTTAACCAGGTTTGGGCCCTACTTGCGGCACTTTGTGTCCGCTGTCAGGATAATGGTCCGTTTTTCTCTCCTGGGAAGAGTTTTCTTTTTAACCTTTAGAGTTGAAACCTTTGGGGGGTCCCCTTTTTGTTGTCTTTGGGTTTCATCCCCGCCCACCTTCCCTCTAGCTCCTCGTCTCTGTCCTGCCCTGGATCCCAAGTAAGGGACATCAAGGGTCTCGGCAACTCACGCGTCAGGCCCCTCAGTTTTGCCCCACCAAGCGTCAGGCTGACAGGTAACCCTAGCCCCCCCCCCCTATTTGGCCAGGGATAGGGGGTTTGGTTATCCGCAAGTACGTCCATTTTAAAGGGCCCATTACAATTTGGGCCCCAAATACCTGGGGCCTTTTGTGGTGTCCAGCGGTGAAACCCCTCCCTATAAGCTTTGCTGCCCCCGACTTTGTCCCGAAAGCGTTTCAAGGGCCTCCTCAACCGGTGGGCTGACCGTTCTCCCGCGCCTTCTGCCCTTTTCCTGTTTCTGCACTGATAACACTTTTAGGTCAAGGAGGGCTGGCGGAGAAGCAGTGAGGGGAAAGCGGTTTTCCTTATCGCTGGAAGGGCTTCGGCCCCGGAGGGCATTCTGGGGAACCCGGGGACCAATTTGGGCCCTGACTTCTCGCTAAATTTTAAAGGGGAAAAGGGGGGGAGTAAGGGGGGGGGGGGGGGGGAGGTATGTCCCCGGCCCGCGGCGCCCCAGCTTGCCCCGGGGCCGTCCCCTGTGGAGGGGGCCGGCACGGGTGCTGCGGCTGCCCGCAGCCGTGTGGTCCTTTGCTTCTAGGGCCTGGATAACCCCGTACTTTACTGTCTCCGATTCCTGTCTCCAGACTCTGACAGCCGCCAGCAGCGCATAATCCCTGATTAAGTGTGCTGCCAAGCGACGGCTGGTCGGATTTAATAGGGCCAGCGCGCCTTTAAGTTGGTTAATTAAGGCTTCCGTATGCTGGGTCCTATTTTATAGGTAGACGTCCTAGCACTCGCGCTGACAGTCTGTGTTGTGTTTTGGGCGCATGGGCAATAATATATTTCCACGCTGTTTTATAGAGTGTAGTGGTTTCAGTATTGATTTCCCTGGTTTGTACCAGGTCCGACTCCTTACGTCTTCTGACTCGCCTGTTTGCCGCTCGGCGTCTGGACCGTCTGCCAGCCGCTGACCACGAACCTCTTGCCGCCATGCCGCTGACCTTCCTGACGTCTCCGACTTACGCCTCTCGGATTATCGTTTTTGTCACCACGCATGTGTACCCCGGCCGCCATGCACGTCAAGTCTCGGCAGGGGTAACGACCGGTAAGCCTCAGCTTGCAGCAAGTCGCGAATCACGCTTTGCGGCTGGGCTCTGGTGAAAAACCGGGGCTACTTCAGACTCCGTTTTCCCTGGCGTGGACTTAAGCTATCATAGTGTGCTGTAGTGGCACAGCGGATTCCTCTCCTCCGTTACACCTACTTATAGAATACCGTGCTTCTAAGCACAAGGAAATAATGTGGACTGGCCTGATGCAGTATTTACTGCACTCCAGTTACTATCTTTGACAATGCGCGATGGCACGTAAATGGACGCACTAGAATTTGACTTGTTCGCATTTCTTTCGCGACTGCTGGTGGACACGTACATGTTGAAACTATACACGCCTGAAGACAAGGACAATCGATCTTACAACTCGCTCAATGAGATGCTGGTAGTTTCAACATAGTTTGGTGCGAAATACGCCCCAAAATAAGCAGCAAAAATCTCTGTGTGAACGCCTCCCTTAGTGTCTAACACTGTGAATGCTGGTAAGCGTTGTAAGTGGGTGACTGAGACCTTTCGCTCCTATTTGAAGGGTGGCAGCAGCGTGTATTTGGGGTGCGTTTGCTGTGTTGGGGTGTGATTTACATAATCTCCAAAAAATTGGGAATCTCGAAGAGAACAGAGAGTGACTGTTTGAATCACTATATTTACAATTTTTGTAGTCCGTAGGCCAATACTTAAACTCTATCTGTTTCTCCTATCTGTTAAACACTAAAAACTTAACTTTATATTATGTTAACTCTTAACCTATATACCAACTATTTAAAAAACCCGTTTTCTAACCTCAGCATCTTACTCATTTTTGCTTCTGAAGAAGCTAATAAGACTCTATTTTCTATTATCAAGTATGGTGGATGCACCACCTATTATCAGGAGAGCCTTATATCTATTAGCAAATTACTAGTCAGTAAGGGATCCCAAGCCTACTACTTTGCGGCAGTCGCGATCCCTATGATCTCATGGACACAGAACAAGAATTAAGGCCACCACTGTGGACACCCCTATGTCTAGCAGGTGAGTCAATTGCTAGCCTGGAGGTGAGAAAATCACAATGTGTTTTAAAAACGTTATCATCTGGACTCTATAGACTGTAAGGGAGAAGGTCAGTTATGACGTTGTATAATGTGATTTCTCAACCTCTTGTCTACAAGTGTCAACCATGCTGCCCCTGGGTGTAACAAGGGGTCCTTATTGTTTTCTGTGTCATGTGATTAGGATGTCTGCGCGCCAAGTAGTAGGCTTGTGATCACTGTACTGGAGTTAGCTAATGTTGATCGAATAGATATTACACGGCTTCTCCCTGTTTAAATAGGTGGTTGCTCCACCGACTTGATATACGAAATAGGGTCTTTATTCTTCTTCAAGAAGCAAAACAGCGGCTTAAATTGATGAGAAGTTTAGAATTTGGGTCTACTGGTTTTAAAATAGTGTCTGTATAGAGGTTCAAGAGTTACTACAGATAATAAAAGTTACGTTTTAGTGTTTTCTGATAGAGATTCTGTAGATTCTTAAGTATACCTTATTTCTCATTGCCTACGGCAACATATATGCTAATGTATATATGGGGTTGTGATTTGTTGCTCCGTTTGTTCAACCAGAATGGAAAGTGAGTGGAGACAGATTTTATTACAATTTGTGGCACCGCTACCCACCTATGTCTCACTACTGGTGTAGTGTTACTTTGATACCTGCCATTATTATTTTGCAACAGGCCGTAGACATGTCCTGATTAAATAGAGGGTGGGCTCAAGGAACCTCAGTCCCCCACTGTGTCAAATTACATTGAGCTGTAGATGCTGCCTCTCTGGAGACTGTACAGTCATGGCCAAAGAAGTTTTACGAGAATGATTACATAATGTTTAATTTTTTATTAAATAAAGGCATACTGCCTATCAGCGCTTTTATAATCGGCGAATTTGCATTATACTACCAGCATGTTAATAAACGAGAGATCAGCTTACAGAAATAAATTGCAAAGTCAATTAGTTTGCCTAGAATAAATGAACCTTTTTCCCCCAATAAACATTTCAACTTCATTGCAGGCCTTGCCTTTTAAAAGAAGGACAGCTAACATCATTTCACCGTAGATTGCTCCATTAACTCAGGTTTAGTGGGTGTGATGAGGACAGGGCTGGAGCCGCAATATGTCTGATTAGTAAGAAATCAACCTCTGGACACTTTAAAAGGAGGCTGGAGTTTGGCATCTTTGTTTCTCTTATCTTAACCATCGTGTTATCTCTCTAAAGAGTACACGTGAACTCTACTCACATTGACTTGCACAAATCTATGAGCCTAACAGGGAGAGTTTAATCGCAGCATTGAAAGATTGCACCTCAGTCACAACAATCTATTCGCAATCAGATCAAGGAATTTTCTATGGAGAGAGGTTCCATTGTGCAAAAAAGGGCTCCAGGGCGCCCAAGAAAGACCAGCATGCCCGCTTCGCGGTTGGCTAGCGCCCCCAGGACGTCTCTTAAAAGTGTTTCAGTCTTCGGAATCTGGGTACCAGCAGTGCGCAGAGCTTGCTCAGGGTAATCGGCAGAGCTAGGCGGTGGGAGTGCATATGCACCGCACTGTGTGGGGAGAGCCGAAGCATGTGAGCAAGGCCTGGGTGTCTAATGAGGACAGCAAGAAGATGCACTTCTATCACAGAAAAAACATCGGCGGACAGACTTGACAGAATTTTGCCATAAAGTACAGGAGTGGACTCTCCTCTGAGGACTGGGCGTTAAAAGTTCATGTTTCTCTGATGAATCCCCTTCGTCCGAATGTGTTTGGAACATCTGGAAAAACTGCTTTGTTTTGGAGAAAGACAATGGTCGATGCGTTACCCAGTCTTGTTCATGCCACTGTAATGCATCTAGAAACATTGCGCATTGGTGTTCGGGTCGTTTCACGCGCACGCAGCCGAAGGAATCGGCTCTCTAACAGTCTTGCTAAAAAACACATCCTTTATGAATAAAGAATGGTACCAGCATGTGTCCTTCCAAGAGCAACTTCTTCTCCACAACACGGCATCCAAAAGCATTGGGGAGTTTGGTGTATCAACAATGCCTTTTTCCAGTACTGATGCGTCGTCAAGCACCTTGCCATAAAGATAGGTGTGATTAGATCAAAATGGTCTCAGGGGGGAACAAAACGATAGAGATTTCGGGTCATGGCTGGGAGAAAGACCCAGATCTGAATCCCATTGGAGAACTGTGGTCAATCGCATCAGAAGAGACGGGTGTGACCAAACAAAAATCCAACAAATTGTGACAAAGTTGGCAAGCATTGATTGTGCAAGAATGACTGCTGATCAAGTCCGGATTTGGTCACAGAAGTTGATTGAGAGCTTTGCCAGGAAGAGAATTGCCAGAGGTCTGAAGAAGAGAAGGGCGCTCAACGCCACTGCTAAATACTTTGACTTGCTGAACTAACCATTTCTAACTGTCACATGTAATATGCTTTTGTTAATCGCCGCATAATATGATATGCACTTGTTATTTTCTGTATGTGATAAAAACTTCTGACAATACACACATAAAAACCATCACGAGGTGCAACAGTAATGTGAAAATATCATATTTGTGTCATTCTCAGAAAACTTTTTGGACCATTGACTAGTTTAGTATAAAATGTTTCCTTTTGTGGAGCTAATATTTCAGCTCTTTTGTGCACGTGTCTGAGGTTTTATCTTCGACGCTCCGAAAGTGTCCTGTAGAACGCATCCGCATGATATCAGCCAAACCACAGAGAGATGCAAAGAAAAGCTGCAGATCTTCTGTGGTCACAATCTGGCTTTACAATCTGGAGTCAATTGGGTGGAAAATCTCTCTGCCAGCTCGCGATGAAAGGTTCCTACAACCTTCTTACTGTGATTATCAGATTTTCCATGTTCGTGAACTAATTAAGAAACTGTTAATACCTTCTACTTGCTCGCTGAAGGATCTAGCATACGGGAACTTATAACTTATAATCAACTAGTCACGGATTCTGATGGCTGTTCGTTTACACGGCACGAGGCACCAAAGTCTTGTACGGGAGCGAATATTACGACGGTATTTGGTCTTTTTTTGGCACACGGGGATGGCTTTTGTCCTGTGCGTTTGCAGGATCCAAGCCTCCTCCTCTCGCCACCCACAATGTGTATGGTTTTCAGGGTGGAAGACATGAACGTTTTTAGAACCGCCAGGAGAGTGTTTTAAAAAACTGTCAGGCGGAAAATCCGTGCAGTGGGGACTGCTGCACGGATTTTCCTTTAAAGTCAATGTAAAAGGTTGACAGTCGGTGTGCAGACAACTTTCAAATCCAAAAACCGTCTGTAAAACCGAGTGTAAACCTGTGCTGTGGGGACAAGCCCTTAGATATATTGAGAAATGGTGGAAAAACCTAGACAATCAATTAAATATGTCCCTAACATGACTTGTATGCATAATGATCCATGACAGATACTTGTGCCTGAAAAAAATCTTCCAAGTATTATTTTACCTCAAGAGAGTCAAATTTAACCTCTGATGAACCTTGCCCCTTACTTATGTGGCAGCGGGAAGGGAGTATAGAGCGGGCTCATCGGATTAGATACAGCTGACATCCGCCACTAACAGCATGATATCTAATCCCGATGACAGCACAGCGTTCACGTCCACTGCGCACCGTTCCTCTCTTCGATCGGCTCCTCGTATGTTACAAGTGCTTGTTATGGCACCCAAAAGCCTATTGAAGGCTTTCGTAGCCAACATGTTAATGCTCCCATTACTTCAGAGGTCTGCAACATCGGCCCTCCAGCTGTTGGGAAACTACATCTGTCCATCTGTCCACTTGATATAGATATCATGTAAATGCATGATGGGTGTTGTAGTTTCCCAACAACTGGAGAGCCGACATTGCAGACCCCTGCATTACTTCTTGCCGCAGAAAGTAATGAGACCGCTATCTTGGTAACCCTTTTTCATAATTTAAATAATGCAGAATAGTGTACAAGCGATTGCATCCCCTAGTGGTCAAGTACCCAAGGGGGACTACATGTACAAGTGAAAAAATAAAAAAGCTGTAAAAGTATAAAAAAAAATTAAAAGTTGAAAACACCCCGGTTTTGCTATTTCACATATAAAAAAAAAGTTACTGATATCGCCAAGTCTGTAAAAATGGTCATAGATTGTAAGCTCTTTGCGAGGCAGAGCACTCACAGCTGCGCGTGTCTCATCTGTAAGTTAGCTTTCACTGTATAATGTCTGTCTTTTTTGTCTGTAATTATACGCCCTCTACATTGTGAAGTGCTGCGGAATTTGTTGGCGCTATATAAATAAGATTTGTTATTAATCATGGTGCTTGCAGTGCTATGTTTAGATCAAACCAAAAGTAAACTCATATCCGGCCGTTCTTTCCCATTGAGGCCAGAGTGGTCGCTATGCCCCTGGGGGCCCCCCAGCCTTGGGGGGCGCCTCCACGGGCAGCCGCCAATCTTGACCAGTGGAGCGAAAGCCCCCTGCGGGGGTCGGAGCAGCCTGCGGTCACTCTTCAGGAGGCCGCCGGGACCCGCCACGTTTTTATGCTGCGTTGGAGATGACGGACATCACCTCCTGCGCCCGCTGTTTATCCTCCGGCGGAAGGCCCAGGCAGGCTTCGGTCCAGAGGAAATTAAGGCGGAGCAACGTCCGGCGGTAGCGGGCGTGGATGATGTCACGCTTCCTGCTCCGCGGAGGAAACTAGCTCCCGGAGCGCGGACTCCACATAGCAGGTGAGCGCGGAGTGGTAAGTAAACAGTTTTTAAGAATCCGTTTTTTTTCAGCTACAGGGGGTTCAGGGGACACTGGTACAGGGGACACTGGCTCACGGGGATGGCTCTCAGGGGGACACTGGCTACAGGGGACACTGGCTACATGGGGGCTTACAGGGGATCACTGGCTTACAGGGGACACTGTGCTACAGGGGGGGGCTAAGGGGGGACCAATGCTACAGGGCGGCTTGCAGGGGGGAACATGGCTACAGGGGGATTACAGGGGAGTGACAATGGCTACTAGGGGGGCTACAGGGGACACTGGCTACAGGTGGGCTACACGGGGACACTGGCTACAGGGGGCTAAGGGGGGTCACTAGAGCTACGGGGGCGTACAGGGGGCACTGGCTACTGGGGGTAACAGGCGGGGATCACTGGCTACAGGGGGGCTACAGTGGGGACACTGTCTACAGTGGGGACACTGTCTACAGTGGGGACACTGGCTACAGGGGGGCTACAGGGAATGGCCACTGATTCGGGGGTAACAGGGACAATGGCTATTCAGGGGCTACAGGGGACACTGGCTTACAGGGGACACTGGCTGACACGGGGCGACAGGGGACATGGCTGCCTACAGGGGGCTACAGGGGGCTATGGTCTACAGGGGCTTACCCCCGCCCCCCCCCCCAAGGGGGGAAACTGGCTACAGGGGGCTACAGGGGACACTGGCCTTACAGGGGGCTACAGGGCGGACACTGGCTACATGGGGCATTACAGGGGACACTGGCTCAGGGGCACTTGACTACAGGGGGACACTGGCTACAGGGGGCTACAAGCGGGGAACACTGGCATTACAGGGGGTATGGGCCTACAGGGGGGGGACAAATGGCCTAGGGGGCTACAGGTGACTACTGGCTACTAGCGGCAATGAGTCTAACAAGGTGGACATGGATTGCTTTACAGGGGGCTAATACAGGCGGGTTAGGGGACACTTGGCTAACAGGGGGCTTACAGGGAGGGACAAACTGGGTTCCATACAGCTGCGGGCTACGGGGGTAACATCTGGTACAGGGGGCTACAGGGGGAAGGGGGGGGGGGGGGGGGGTCACTGGCTAAAGGGGGCTTGGCTACAGGGGGGGACACTGGCTACAGGGGGTACAGGGGGCACTGGCTACAGGGGGCTACCAGGGGGGACATGGCTTACAGGGGGTACGGGGGGACACTGGCTACAGGGGGGCTACAGGTGGGGGACACTGCCTACAGGGGGCTACAGGGACACTGTGGCTCAGGGGGCTGTCAGGCGGACACTGCGCTTTACAGGTGTGGCCTTACAGGGGACAGGCTACAGGGGGATACGGGGACAATGGCTACAGCGGGGCTACAGGGGGGTACTTGGGACATACAGGGGCTACAGGGGGGACACTGGCTACAGGGGGGCTAAGGGGGGAAATGGCTAATACAGGGGCTTACAGGGGGACACTGGCTCAGGGGGCTACTGGGGGGACACTTGGATTACAGGGGGCTACAGGGGGGAGACAACTGGCTACAGGGGGTAAGGGGACACTGGCTACAGGGGACACTGGCTTAATCGGGCTCAGCAGGGACACTGGCTACAGGGAGGGGAACTGTGCTACGGGGACACTGGCTACAGGGCGAGGGGGGGGGGGTGCCTGTTTTTTGTTTTATACAGGGGGGACAATGCGCTACAGGCGGGCTACAGGGACACTAGGCCTACAGCTGGGGGCTACGGGGGAATGGCTACAGGTGCGGCTAGTAAGGGGGGGACACTCTGGCTACAGGGGGCTACAGGGGAAACTGGCTTCTGGGGACAACTGGGCTTACAATCGGGGCTACACGGTTCGGCACTCCTGGCTTCAGGGATCCATCAGGCACTGGCTACAGGGGGCCATACAGGGGGGCTACACTGGCCATTGACAGGGGACACTGGCTTAGGGGACAACTGGGCTACAGGGGGTATAGGGGACATCTGGCTACAGGGGGCATATAGTCCCCCACGCCTTAAAGAGAAGAAGAGGATCCTCATGGCCTACAGACCGGGGCTCTCTCAGGGGGGACATGGCTACAGTGGGGATATGGCTACAGGGGGGACATGGTTACACGGGACATGCTACGGGGACACTTGGTCTACAGGGCGCCTCGGCCTAGACCTTCATTTGGGTCAACACTGGTCTCTACAGGGGCCTACTGGGGACAACTAGGTACAGGTCTGCTCGGGCAACGGCTACCGGGCAACGCCGGCTACAGGGGACACTGGCTACAGGGGTGCATATTTTTTGGGACAATGGCTTCAGGGGGCTATAGGGGACACTCGCTAAGGGGACATGGCTACCAGGCAGGGGACATGGCTACTGGGGACATCGGGATATCAGACGGAGGGGCGTATCCCAGGGTCCGACCACAGCTTACAGGCAACGAAATGGGCTCTACCAGGGCGACTCACTAGGTCACCAGGGGGGCTTTCATTCGGGCGGACGTGGCGCACAGCGGGGTACAGGGGACATGGACTACGAGGGGTACAGGGGTGACACTGGCTACAGGGTGGCTACAGGATACAGAGGGTGGTCTACAAGGGATTCTGATCACTGGTACAGGGGGATACAGGGCGACACTGGCCTACAGGGGGCTAACAGGGTGCCCACTGCGCCTCTACTAGGATGGACAACTGGCCTCTATATACAGGATTGGCGCTACAAGGGGAAACAACTGGTAACTAGGAGACGGTCACTGGGGCCTCACTGGCTACAGAGGGCCACTGGCTCTCCCTACCTTAATGAAGCCATGAGTATAAACTGTTCCACATTTCTATTGACATCCCCTTCTCTCCACGGGCGCTTATTCTTTCTAAAGCCAACCAGACTTAACTAAAATATCCTTTTTCCGGCAGCCCAATCTCTAGCCACCTTCCTAACGCCGGGACACTGCTTACAAGGGGGACGCATGCCATGGCTACAGGGGGGACTTGGCCTTCAGGGGACTCTGTGCTCAGGGGGCTTCAGGGGAACTGGCTACAGGGGAGACACTGGCTACCAGTTGGCCTATGGGGGCCACGGCTACAGGGGGTCATGCGCTACAGGGTGCGCAGATCTTATAATAAGGGGGTAGTATACTTTATCAGGGCGGCATATATTAAAGAAGGGGGCCATACTAAAAGGGTCTGTATAAAGAATGTATTTAAGGGGGCTATGTAATACTGGGCTCATATTATTGGGGGTTATCACCAGAGGGCTATTTCTTCTGGACCATAAGTTATATTATCAGGGGGCTATATAAAGGGGCATACATTCTTACAGGGGCTGCACATCAAACGACTACCTACTCAGGGGGCAGATTATGTACCTACAAAGAGTGTCCCCCTACTTCCCTATCTACTAGGGTCTACATACCTACCTACTCAATGGTGGGTTAACATTACTTCCTATTTATTTAATGGGTTGTCCATAACAATGTGGGAAATGGTTTCTAAGAGTTTATGTGGGTACATTTCCTGCCAGGGACGAGATGCAGCGGAAGAAGGTCGTCCATGGCGGTCTGCCGACAGAAGGAGAGAGGAAAAAGGAACGATTTCAAGGATCGGTGATCAGAGATAGACGATTGTCCTCCTGTGATGTCCCTAGAGTTGTTCAGGGGTTACTTTTGCCTTCATATTCGATCAGTTGCCCTGTAGTTCTTCTGTTCATGTAATGGTGACCTGAGCTTGGTAGTATGGCGGTGCTGTAGGTCAAAAGTTTCTGTAGGCATCGTAATCCTATATATTTGTTTCTGTGGAGTAGTTGTGTTTTTTTTTTTTTGGAGGAGGCCACAGCGCTGCCAGGGGCCCATTGTAGGTGCATGTAAAGACGACCTGACTCTTCTTTGGAACAGTAGCAACCTGCAAAATACAGATAGTGCTTCTATTCTTAATTCAATGGTCCAGTGCTCTTCCCACGACCATCATTTATCCCACTATCACCTCCTGTCGGGTCTCGGGCACACTTGATCAGGTTCCCGGTTGTACATTTACTCACTCTCCTCACTCCTCTGTGCTGTCTCTGCTGGCCATCGCGTGCGTCCCCGCTGCCTAGGCTGCGCTTGTGTTAGCTCTGTGAAATTTAGACTGACCTCCCCGCCAGATCCATGGTGCCTGTAGCCCATAAAGAAAGCGTCTGACTGTCTCCAGCGTCGTTATTTCTGTGTACCAGATCTTTCATTGGCCCCCCGATCCCTCGATCCACGAACCTTGGCTGCTCTAGCCTGACCTTCTTTGCCTCGTCCCTGACTATGAGCTTTTCTATATGATTACTTGTAGACCGTGTCACACCTCAGCTGCCACCGAAGGCAAGTTGCACCAGAGGTAGTGACCTGGGGTCACCTGCCGCAGCAAGACCGTCTAGTGGCCCCTTAGACTCCTCTCCCTGGAGCGACTTACACCATCACTTGTGGTGGCTCAGTTGCTCCACTATCTCTGGTCGTTACAGATAGCATGTCATTTATACCGAACACTGAATGCCATAAATGCAAAACCCTCGCCAAAATAGCACAATTGTGGTATTTCATGTTTCACTCCACAAACATTTTTTGGGGCTTCCCAGTACATTATATGGTATGGTGAATGGTACCCTTAAAAAGTAAATCTTGTCCTGCAAAATACAGTCACAATGTGCGCCATGGCCCCTGCAGACATGCTCATGTACTGACACGCCCCTCCCTGCATTACTTACCTCTACCCACTCCTGCGCTGCTTTCCTCTCCAGCTTCTGGCCGGTGCGCACGTACCCATCCTTAAGGCACGCGCGAGCCGACTCTTTAAAATTTAAATGGCCAGCATGCAACCTTCACCTTTATTAGGACACCTTCCCCTGCCTTTACTGCAAGATTATTGGGGTTCCTTTTTAGAGTTTGCTCCATTTCCTGTGTTCTGTGATTCCTGGTTCTGACCCTTTGCTATTGGACTTTGACTATTTTCTGTCTGCCCTGACCTCTCTGTTAGTGGCACGACTATGCCTCAGCCTGCTCCCTCTGTACTTCGCTGCAGCTCGGCTGTCAATGCGAGTGGCCACATCAGGGGTAGCGACCTGGGAGTCTCCCGCAACAAAGCCAAACTGCCTTACGGTGGGCTCCAGTGAATACTGGTGGGCTCCTTAGACTCCACTCCCTGCTGTTCAAGTCATCTCTAGCGGTGACTCAGAGGATCCACCACCTGTGTTCGTGACACAAGCCCTCATACAACAATGTAGATGGAAAAATAAAAAAGCTATGTCTCTGAGGTGGGTACAAAACGCCGAAAATCAAAAATCTGAAAACTGCTGCACCATTAAAGTGTTAATGTCATCCTACTGTATACAGCTTCCACGGTTTTGTTGTCTGACTATGGTATTAAAGTCTCCACAAAAGATGACCTGCTGATCTGTAAAATTATAGGACTTAATCTTCATAAAAAGGCATTTCCTGCTCTTTTGCAATTCAGGACATACACATAAATGAACCTAATAAATATATAAACATTGTAAGACATCTCCCAGTTCCAACCTCGGTAAGCTGCTTGTGGCGTATCATTATGGTTTTGAAAAGACTTCCATTCTACTATAGACTTCAGCCACGAGAGACTAATAGGAAGGCCCAAGCCTCAATTTCCTCCTTGCTTAGTTGTATGGCCATCAGATCTGCCAGCGGGGTTGGCTGCACATGGCCTATACCTCAGCTCTTTCCAGGAGAGGATTACCTTTTGGACCAGTTTTTCGTCTTTTCTTTCTCTTCTGTTCTCTATCTTTTCCCCACTGTCCTCCTACACACTGTCATTAGCTGCAGAATTCACAGGGCTTGCCTCTCACTTGTCACCACTTTATGTCACAGCTATTCTGGGCCTGGGTTACCATCTTTTTTCAAGTACTCTAGCTATGCAACACTTTTTTTTGCCATCCTCTTAACCTCAGAGCTTATGCTGGCCTCCTGCTGGTTATTCTTCCTGACAGTTCTTAACGGCTCTTACATTTTGAAATCAGCCAAGAGATGTCTCAACTCTCCACAAGAAATCTGCGAGATCACTTCTTCACAAAGAGCGCTAAAGTTTGTTGGGCTGACCTACATAGAATGCCCAGGATCCTTTCATGTCCCAGGAATGTTGAGGAGGGGGTAGGTGATACAGAACTGCTAGATTTTTTTTCAGCTTGACAATAAGGCTTATTCTGGGACGTATTTCAGCCCATAATTCGCGCCGTACTGCTCCTCTGGGTGTCAGAAGCTGATGGTGCACAAGAAGTTGATGCCATTGGTGTTTGCCACCTTAAAGGGGTTTTCTCACTACAATGATTAGCTTTTAACATGTAGAGAACGGTAAATCAAGACTTTTGCTAAATACATTACTTTTCTGATATTGCCCTGGTCAGGAGATGAGAGATTTTATTTGCTCTGAGTGCACACAAGTATCTCTAGGTTATCATCCATATCTCCATTTCTGATTAGATCGAGAGCAGTGAGTTGGACAAACTGAGTCTTTATCTCTAAGGCTAGGTCTACACAACACTGGATTCTCGTTGGATCCAGTATTTAGAATCTGACGACAATCCGACTATACCAAGGGCTGTTGGTTTTTCCAGACAGTTTTAAAATCCACTGGATTCTGGTATATTTTCAAACCTGTTTGATCTACCCCAGAATTGCCTTCAGATTCCCGTACATTCAATGTACGGGGCCAACTGCAAATCCGAAAACCACGGTTTTTAGTGCAAATCTGTGATGTTAAAATGCAGTCAGATTTTGGACAGCCTTTTAACATTGCTGTGTAGACATAGCCTAACAAGATTAGATTGTTTAATTATTTACCTTTGAAAGCACTTTTTTTCACTCATTGGAGGTTTGTAACGTTGTTTACTTACAGATGAAACCCCCTGCACTTATGTCTCTGTAATGCTCAGCTAGTTATAGAGGAGCTAAATATGGTAATTACTGATATAGAACAACCAACAGCCTGACCAAACAGTGTGAGTCTGAAGCTGCCTGTGACTCTGTGAAACAGAGTCCTTTAAATTCAGACCCAAATAGGAGTTCAACTATCATCCTGCAAGGACAGCATGCATCCTTACTCTGCCACCCAATCTTGACTACATTCTGTTGCCAAACTCCCTGTCCATCTTTTGAGATCTAAATGGAGAGAGACTGCCCTGCTTAATTCTAAAACTGAGATCAATATCTTAGCCCCATAGCTGACGGAGGTTTCTCCTATTTTCAAAACTCTAAACAATGTGGCTTTTACATTACCCAACATGGTAGGTAGGCCAACAATGGCTGCACTCTTGTCTTTATGAAAAAAATAATTTCTCAACAGCACCAAAATATCTAGAAATTAAGAGTGCACACCCCCAGACCAGGATCAAGGTCAATGAACAATATCTAAAAATAGAGACCGAGGCAGCACTTAAAAAAATGATGGTTTATTCCACCCAAAGTAAACGCAATGTTTCGGATCTAAACAGAGCCTTTCTCAAGATGACCAAACAGTGACATATATAGAATATAGTGACATCATCAATCATGTGTTAAAAAATACAATATTGTACAGCCAGTAGTGTATATCGGTAATACATTTTGAAGTGCTGCCTCGGTTTCTTTTTTTAGATATTGCACTCCTGCCTTTAGACACAACATGGGCATAGCTGCGACACATCACATTATCCAGTTCCTGATGAGTCGTTTACCCATTATTAGTACACGTGGGTTTGAACACTCTACAACTTTCTTGCTCTTTATTATTCTGCTGTGCATGCCTTTTTTGTGATCTCTTATTTTCTGTAATTTTTACAGTAGATTTTTTTTTTTTATAATACAGGCAGTTCCTGGATTATGAACAAGATAGGTTCTGTAGGTTTGTTCTTAATTTGAATTTGTAAGTAAGATAGAACAGGTATGTTTTAAGCCAAAAAATGTTATATGTGCAACGCTTTGGCCCAGGTTGGCCTTCTTCTGGTCACATCTGGAGGAAGAGAATCTGGTAGCGCATGTTAAAGAACATGCAGCGTGTAGCATACAACGCAGCTAAAGGAGTGTGGGAGAGCCAAGGCAGTAATCAGAAGAGGGTCAACCCAGGGCCGAAACACGTCACACATACAGTTGAAACCAGAAGTTTACATACATTATATAAAAAAACACATATACATGTTTTTCTCAGTATCTGACATGAAATCAAAATAAACCTTACCCGTTTTAGGTCAAATACAATTACCAAAATTATTTATATTTGCCAAATGCCAGAATAATAAAAGGGAGAATTTTTTAAGCCGTTTTTATTACTTTTTGCAAAGTCAAAAAGTCTACATACACTCACCGGCCACTTTATTAGGTACACCTGTCCAACTGCTCGTTAACACTTAATTTCTAATCAGCCAATCCCCATGGCGGCAACTCAGTGCATTTAGGCATGTAGACATGGTCAAGACAATCTCCTGCAGTTCAAACCGGCATCAGTATGGGGAAGAAAGGTGATTTGAGTGCCTTTAAAACGTGGCGGGGTTGTTGGTGCCAGACGGGCCGGACTGAGTATTTCAGAAACTGCTGATCTCCTGGGATTTTCACGCACAACCATCTCTAGGGGTTTACAGAGAATAGTCCCAAAAAGAAAAAACATCCAGTGACCGGGCAGTCCTGTGGGTGGAAATGCCTTGTTGATGCCAGAGGTCAAAGGAGAATGGGCAGAATGGTTCGAGCTGTAGAAGGCAACAGTGACTCAAATAGCCACCCGTTACAACCAAGGTAGGCAGAAGAGCATCTCTGAACGCACAGTACGGCGACTTTGAGGCAGATGGGCTACAGCAGCAGAAGACCACACCGGGTGCCCCTCCTTTTAGCTAAGAACAGGAAACTGAGGCTCCAATTTTCCCAAGCTCATCGAAATTGGACAGTAGAAGATTGGAAAAACGTTTTCCTGGCTGATGAGTCTCGATTTCTGCTGCGACATTCGGATGGTAGGGTCAGAATTTGGCGGTTTCAACAACATGGGAAAACATGGATCCATCTGCCTTGTATCAACGGTTCGGTGGTGGTGGTGGTGTCATGGTGTGGGGAATATTTTCTTCGCACTCTTTGGGCCCCCTTGGTACCAATTGAGCATCGTTGCAACACCTTGTGGAATCTATGCCACGAAGAATTGAGGCAGTTCTGAAGGCAAAAGGGGGTCCAACCCGTTACTAGCATGGTGTACCTAATAAAGTGGCCGGTGACTGTACATTTCATTAGTATTTGGTAGCATTGCCCTTAAACTGTATGACTTGGGTCAAACGTTTTGGATATCCTTCCACAAGCTTCTCACAATAATTGGTAGGTATTTTGGCCCATTCCTCCTGACAGAACTGGTGTAACTGAGACATGTTTAGGTCGCCTTGCTCACACCTGTCGTTGCAACTTTGCTCACAAACTTTCAATAAGATTGAGATCAGGGCTTTGTGATGGCCACTCCAAAACATTGACTTGGTTTTCCTTAAGCCACTTTGTAACCAGTTTGGCAGAATCCTTCGGGTCATTGTCCATTTGAAAGACCTATTTCTGCCCAAGCTTTAACTTTCTGGCTGATATCTTGAGATTTTGCCTCAGTAATGACACATAATATTCTTTCCTCATGATGCCATCGATTTTGTAAAGTGCACAAGTCCCTCCTGCAGCAAAACAACCCCACAACATGATCCTGCCAACCCCGTGTTTCACAGTTGGGATGGTGTTTTTAGCCTTCCAAGTTTCTCCTTTTTTCCTCCAAACGAAACAATGGTCATTATGGCCAAACATTCCAATTTTAGTTTTGTCAGACCACAGGCCATGTCTCCAAAAATGTCGGTCTTTGCTTTCTGTGTGCAATTGCAAACATTAATCTGGCTTTTATATGTTTCTTTTGCAGTAATGACTTCCTCCTGGCAGAGTGGCCTTTTTAGCCCATGTTGATACAGTACTCGTTTCACGGTAGATAATGACACAATCTTACCAGCTTCCGGCAGCATCTTCACAAGGTCTTTTGCTTTTGTTCTTCAGTTGATATGCACATGTTCATCTCTGAGATACAGAACCCGTCTCCTTCCTGAGCAGTATGATGGCTGGACATTCCCATCTTGTTTGTACTTGCGTATAATTGTTTGTACAGATGAACGAAGCACCTTCAGGTATCTGGAAATTGCACCCAAGGATAAACCAGACTTGTGCAAGTCCACAATTCTCTTCCTGATATCTTGGCTGAGTTCTTTAGACTTTCCCACGATGTTACACACAGAAGCAGTGTGTTTCTGGTTGGAATTAAAATACATCCACATCTCTGTCTCTAACTCAGATGTTGCCAATAAACCTATCAGAAGCTTCCAAAGACATGACATCATATCATCATCATGGGCTGTCCCAAATTTTTTAAAGCCTTAAAAATTCTCTCTCCTATTATTCTGGCATTTGGCAACTACAAATAATTTTGGTAATTCTAATTGACTGAAAGCGGGTAAGGTTTATTGTGATTTTCTGTCAGATAGTGAGAAAAACATGCATATGTGTCTCTTTATATAGTGTATGGAAACTTCTGGTATATATTCACAGTTTATGCCAGCCACAGTGCCTTATATTGAGGGATAGCAACTGTGGAGTGCAGGGACTTGAGGTTCCATAGTAGTTGGGAATTCCATGTCCCAGCATTCTGTACTACCCATCCTATTGAGGTGTGTTTGTCATTACCCTTCCTCTCACATACCTCCAACTTCTACATCTTCTACCTCCTCCTTGCAGTACTTACAGGGGCAGACTGACCTGTGGTGACATCACATGTCCCTCCAGTCCTGCTTATTCAACACAGCACAGACTTAGACTGTACTATAACAGATCAGTTTCTTGGGGTGGACATGTTAGTGTAATAGTAGGTAGCCACCCTCCTTATGTATAGTTGGGATATGAGTAGTTGTTGATCATTATTTTGCAGCTGTGTGCAACTTCTCCTATGTGGCACTGAGGCTTTGTCTTCTGCTGAGGATGTTTAGTTTTTTTGTTATTTGTCTCTATAGCAGTAAGTATGGCCTTTCTTCTGTGATTTTAAGTAAATATTGACCCATGGGGTTGCTCATCATAATTTTCCTGTTCCTCAGACATTGGCTCTTGAGCATCTCCTTGTAAATGATCTTTTCCAGAAGAGCCCAGGATTTCCCAGAAGATCTATGATGTTCTTTTTTCCCTCGCCAGCTCCTCTCCCATTAGCCCAAAATTTTTGTCGGGTCCGCCCAAATAATATTTACCCCTATCCCCCCGAGAGGTGAAAAGTGTGATCGAGGGGGTTGCCCGCGGGGCCCCCATAAACATGAGATGCTGTTTCATTTACTGTCTGTGGGACTAACAGAAATACGGACTACAGCACTTTGTCGGTCCTTGAAAAACCCCTGCCGCACCATAAAAAACATGGTGCACTTCATAAAGGGGGTTAGTTTTTTTTCCCGTGACCTCTCTAAGTTTAAAGTGGTTTTCCCACGATGTGTGTTGACGGGGGATTCCAAAGGGGGTTTTAAATCTTTTTTTTAAATATATGTCATTAAAAAGTGAAGCCTCTGAGAGCTACAGCTTGTTCGTCCCCCTAGTTTCCTGAAAGTTTACTTTAGAATGACCAGGACATGACAGGAGTGATCTGGCTGCGTTGCGTGGGGCCTTCTTATTGATGACAGGAAACAGAAGGAGTTGAAAGGGGCTGGGGAAAAAGTTCGTGTATGGTCTGTCGCTGTATAGAGAACCCAAATGGTTTAATGTTTTTTTGAGTAAACTTTAGGAGCTCCCTGTTCCCTCGCTCTCGCTCCCTCCCCCCCTTTCCCCCCCCGGGGCCCGGGACGGGATAAAATTTTCCCTGGAAATAAGAAGGGAACTCACTTAGTGGCAAAACCCCTTTAATGCTCTTCAATGGTTGCTTAGATTTTTCCCCCCTTTTGTCTATGCAGTGTCTCTGTGGGTTGTTATCTCTTGTGTCCATCCTAGGCCCTACTTGCTTAGACTCTCATAGTGTTTCTGAATTGCCCTGTACATTTCCAAACTGTTCACTTTCCCCGGGGGATAATCTTGCAGGAGCTAACAGAATAGTTTTACTCTGCTTCTTATCTCAACCTAACGGCTCAGCAAGCTCATCCCCAGCTAAGTCTTATGGTCCACCTGGTGTTCAGTCATTCCCCCCTATCGCTTTTTTAGCTTCTAAAACCCAAAGACACATGAAAGGGGTGGATGATTTTACAGGGACTGGTTGTGACTTTCCCCCTTGGAAAGGTGCTCTCAAACAGAAGGCCCTTATCTACCCTTTGCCTGATCTCCAACTCCTCCTGCATGCAGAGATCTGAGTAGGTGCTGCTCTCTACTCACTCACACATCTATGCAACTAGATTCTCAAGTGGTTTAGGTATATAGCTCAGCGGAGGGTATGGGTATGTTCACATGGTGTCTTTGCGGGGTGTATTTCGGCACCTAATTACGCTGCAATACACCTGAAGTTGTTGCATAATCCCCGAGTATATAAAGCCGGGAAGTGAAAGTTTTGGGGGTTGCGCAGATGTTTAAATACGTGTGGCAGAGTGTATTCTAAAACCCGATTTTAAGCGGTGCACAGCACACCCACTTAGTCGCAAAGATGCCATGTGAACCTACCCTATCATATGATAAGTTTACCTACACCAGGTCAGCAGAGTGTGTCAAACATGATAGCTTTAGATGTACCAGCTTAGCGGAGAGTATCACACATGACAGATTTAGATACACCAGCTCAGAGGAGAGTATTACACCATAGGTTTGGGTACACCAGTCGCAGGGTATCATACTTTAGCTTTAGTTACCAAACCAGCAAAACGTACACCATGTAGGTTTTGACACACCCGCTCGAAGGGGAATCACACCTGTAAAAATTTTTACACACCCGGTCGGGGGGGAGTTCACAAAAAAAGGTTGAGATAAACCAGTAGAGGAAGTATCACAAATGATAGGTTTAGTACCCAGTCAGAGGGGAGTATCAAAATGATAGGTTGTACACCCGTTTCAGGGAGGGGAGAGTATCACAAATGATAGGTTGAGATACACCAGCTCAGAGGAGAGTATCACAAATGATAGGTTGAGATACACCAGCTCAGAGGAGAGTATCACAAATGATAGGTTGAGATACACCAGCTCAGAGAAGAGTATCACAAATGATAGGTTGAGATACACCAGCTCAGAGGAGAGTATCGCACATGATAGGCTTTGGTGCGCTTTCTCTGGACATTTAGGCCCAGTTCACACGACGGATTTGAACGAGGTTATGGCCGTGGGTTTCAACGCGGTTTCCGTGGCCAAAACCACGTCCAAATCGCACCCACTTTATTAAAATGGTTTCCTATGGGAAACCGCGTTAATATTCACACGCCGCGGGTTTGGCCGAACCCGTGGCCAAACCCGTCGTGTGAACAGGGCCTTAAGCCTAGCCTTATGACATTCACTTTAAATGACATATGAAGATTGTTTTGTTTTTTTCAGAATGAGCTGTAGTTGTAAATGGTACTATTAATGGGTACAGATAGTTTATGGACTCATTTTTATGACACGTCCTTGCAATGCCAGGAATGCCCCGGAAATGTCCACTTTTAGGCAGGGGTTAATAAATTCTGCCCCTTTTATGGCTTGGTTCACTAGATTGTGCTGTCAAAATCAGAGCTGTCGGTAAGTATGCACACATTAAAGACTTCACATTGGGAAAAAAAATAATTGAAATTTCCTCTGATCTGGCGCAGAGACAGTTGGTTGAAGAACAATAAACGCTGACACGCAGTCCGGCTCGATGCAGCTGTATTCGGCTCTCTGAAGTGTGATAACTATTGGGTCTGACATGTAATTTGTGTTAATTTTGCACTGTTTACTGATGATCTTCTATTTTTCTTGGCTCACTCATATGTCACTACAGCTGCAAATCATTTTCACCATGGCAACACCAGGGAAAAAGAGACCTCTTTCCTAGTATATAAATACATCTACAGATCCCTGCTTCTATATATAGTGTGGGTATATACAGTATCTGTGTCTATATATGAAGAATGTATCAATGTAGGTGCATTTGAATGCGTACTCATGTATTTCTGCATATCTGTATGTATGAATGTCTGTATATGTTTGTCCATGAGAATGCATACATCTTTATATCTATATATGTATAAGTGTGTATATGGGGGTGTGAATGTATATGCATATACAGTGGGGAAAAAAGTATTTGACGCTGGCAATTGTGCAAGTTTCCCCACCTACAAAGAATGGAGAGGTCTGTAATTTTCATCGTAGGTTCACTTCAACTGTGTGAAACAGAATCTAAAATAAATCCAGAAAATGACATTGTATGATTTTTAAATAACAATTTGCATTTTATTGCATGAAATAAGTATTTGATTCCCCACCAACCAGCAAGAATTTTGGCTCTCACAGACCTGTTAATATTTCTTTAAGAAGCCCTCCTACTCTGCACTCATTACCTGTATTGATTGTACCGCTTGAGCTCATTACCTGTATAAAAGACACCTGTCCACACAATCAATCACACTCCAACCTTTCCACTATGGCCAAGACCAAACAGATGTCTAAGAACACCAGGTACACAATTGTATACCTGCAAACGGCTGGGATGGGCTACAGGACAATAGGCAAGCCGCTTGGTGAGAAGGTAACAACTGTCGGTGCAATTATTAGAGAATGGAAGAAACACAAGATGACTGGGGCTCCATCTAAAATCTTGCCTCATGGAGTAAGGATGATCCTGAGAGAGGTCAAGAATCAGCCCAGACCTACACAGGAGGACTTGGTGAATGAATTGAATAGAGCTGGGACCACAGTCTCAAAGATTACCGTTTGTAAACACTAAATCGGTCGAAGGATTATTAAAATGTTTGAAGGGCACGCAAGGTCACCCTGCTCACACCAGCACATGTCCAGGCCTGTTTGAAGTTCATCAATAACCATCTGGATGATCCATAGGAGACATGGGAGAAGGTCATGTGGTCAGATGAGACAAAAATAGAACTCTTTGGTATCAATTTCATTTGCCGTGTTTGGAGCAAGAAGAAGGATGAGAACAACACCAAGAACACCGTCCCAACCATGAAGCCATAGGGTGGAAATCTTCATACTTTAGGGGGCTTTCTGCAAAGGGGAGAGGATGACTGCACCATATTGAAGAGAGGATGGATGGAGCCATGTATCGTGAGATTTTGGCCAACAACCTCATTCCCTTAGTAAGAGCATTGAATATTGGTTGTGGCCAGGGCAACTAAGGAGTGGCTCCGTAATAAGCATTTCGAGTTCCTACAGTGGCCTAGCTTGATCCAGGACCTGAACACCATTCAAAGAATCTTTGGAGGGCACTGACTGAAACTAGAGGGGCCAATGTATGAAAACCGTCTGGTTCTAAGACTATCCTTGTTGCCCTTAGCAACCAATCAGAAGCTCCCATTTCATTTCCATAATAATGCTCTGGAAAAAAAATGAGAGGGGCGCTTGATTGGCGGGGCTTTGGCAACAAGAAAGTCTTGACCAAGGGACAGTTTTCCTACATGTCTCGTAAATTTAGCCCGCAAACAGCCCTGATGTATGAAAGGTCTGGAGAGATACTGTTATTATGAGGAGTGGGCCAAAATCCCTGCTGCAGTGTGTGCAAACTTGGTCAAGAACTACAGGAAATATCACACCTCTGTAATTGAAACCAAAGGTTTCTGTACCAAATATTCTGTTTTTCTATTATATTAAATACTTATTTCATGCAATAAAGTGCTAATTATTAAAAAATCATAAAATGTGATTTTCTGGATTTGCTTTTTTTAGATTTTGGGCCACATGTATGAAGCTCGCCATGTCGGGGCGCACCTTTTCGCCAGTTTTCCGGCGAAATTTGCGTCTGTTTTAGGTCCGGCGCCGGGGTCGCGCTCATTAATATCATGTAAAAAGGTTCGACGGCGCCACGCCAGTGTGTGGGGCGCAGTGCGGGGACTGGGCGCGCTGCGCCTAAAATTCGCCGTGCCGAGGAGGTGCGCTAATACATTGCGGGGAAAACGTTCACCTAGCCAGTGTTTTGTGGGGAGCAGTTCGGGGACTTAGGCGCAAAAGGGAATGAGCTAACGTTATTCGATTCGAGACAGCTGAAAACAGCGAGAAATCATTAACATGTCTGTGCAGAGTATGAATAAAAAAATCGCCTTTGTAAAGCGCGTTAAAACATTATCAGAAAAAGAGCTCAACCTACTAAAAAAATAACATAAATAAAATTCACTTCCAAAAATCCAGATCGGCGCAACATCGGGAATTTGGATATTTGAAATTGCCGGGAAATTAGTATGTAATTCAAGTTATGTAAGGTATATCTCATTGGTCGGCAGGCAACAAGCCAATTCAGATTGTGGAAGAGACAAGTGAACCATTTAAACCTATGGAAGAAGTTTTGACAATCATAATCAAAGCGGGCAGTACAAAATACAGTAAAAATACTGAAAAGAGCTGATTGGTTGAGCTAGCGGGGGCTTGGCTATCCCAGCCAATCAGAATGCGCGAGCTACTTGTCACATTGTAGTCTATGGAGAGATCGGGGCAATGAAATCTCGGCGGCTCAGCGCGTTCGGCACTGGAGTAATTATTATGTAAAAAAATAGTTTTTATTAAGTGTATAAATATTATCTGAAAAAGAGCTGAAACTTCTATAAACATTAATACAATTAAAATCGTCCGAACAACGCGTTTGTCGCCGAGACACGGCGCTACATCAGGATTTGCGATATTAGAAGAATTGCCGGGAAATACAGTAATTACAAAATTCTGTAAGCTTTCTCATGGTCGGTCATCATTAAACAGTCAATCAGAATAGGGGAGCGACATGTTGAAACATTATAACCATGGGAGGAGTATTGACCAGTCAGAATAGGAGCGACAGGAAACCCTTTATAACCTATGGAGAAATATTGACATTCATATTCAAAGGGGGACAGTTCAAATACAGTAAAAAGGCAGAAAAGAGCTGATTGGTTGAGCTAGCGGGGGCTTGGCTATCCTGACCAATCGAGCCGAGCTACTTTCTCTAGGTTCTCTGGGGAACAAGAAATGAAGGAGCGAGGCTGTGTTTGTGGATTGGCTAATTTAAAAGAGGCGCGGTTATTATGGACCAATGGTGAGAGCGAGCGACGCTCTTATGGGGTTTTCTAATGCACATCTGTAATAAAACTGTACACTGGCCGAAATCAAATGATAAGACTACGAAGTTGTACCGATCTGTTATTAAAATGGATCAATTATATGAGGGTAAAGAAAAAAAAAAACATATAATTTCTATAGAATAATGTTTATTTCTTTATTTTCGTTAGCCAAGGATCAATAGTATGGGTGTAAACAAAAATAAGACAATAAACATGATTGTATTGAAATAATATTTTTTGTTTTATTACAGGATTGCATTCAGAGGAAACCCATAAGAGCCTCGCACGCTGTCTCATTGGGATCCATAATAACTGCGCTTTTTAAATTAGCCAATCAACAAACACAGCTCGCTTCTGATTTCTTTTCCCATAGAAACTCTATGAGAAAGTATCTCGCGTATTGATTGGTCGGATTAGCCAAAGCCCCGCTAGCTCATACCATCAGCTCTCCGTTTTTCTGCCTTTTTACTGTATTTTAATTTGTCCTGCCTGTTACTTTGATTGTCCATTATTTCTCCATAGGTTAGAATGGATCCCTGTCGTCCTATTCTGATTGGTCAATTACTTCCTCCATAGTTAGAATGGGCCACTGTCGCTCCTATCTCTGATTGTTTGGTTTCTGCCGACCAAATGAGAAGAGCTTAAACAATTTGAATTTACTGTATTTTCCTGCCATATTCCTCTATATTGCATTTCCTGATGTAGCGCGGTCTCGGCGGAACAACTGCGGTTGTTCGGGATTTAATTGATTGATGTTTATAGAAGGTTTTCTGCTCTTTTTCAGAGAAAATTTGAAACTTATTAAAAAATGATTTTTTTAATCATACTCCATTCCGCACCGGCGGCTGAAGCGCCGGAGAATTCCAATTGCCCCGACTCTATCCCCATAGAGCCTTACAATGGGGGGAAGAGTAGCTCTCGCTCTTATTGGTCGAGGATAAGCCAAAAGCCTCCTCACTAATTCAACAATCGGTCTTTTTTCTGCCTTTTTACTGTATTTTGAACTGTCTGCCTTTTGAATATGATTGGTCAATATTTCTCCCTAGCTTAGAAATGGATTCTATTCTGATTGGTCGTCTTAAACCAGCCAATCAGAAGCGCTTACCGATTTTGAAATTTCTGGTATTTCCCGGCAATTCTCTATATCCAAAATTTCCTGATTGTAGCGACGGTCTCGTGGCGATAAACGCGTGTTAGCGATTTGACTGATTTATGTTTTTAGAGGTTTCAGCTCTTTTTCAGATTAAATATATTTACACTTATAAAAATTATTTTTTTTCATCATACTCATGCCACACGGCGCTAAGTAGCGAGATTGCTTTGCACGATCTCTCCATAGACTACATGGGACAGTAGCTCGGCGGCTCTGATTGGCTGTGATAGCCAAGCCCCCGCTTAGCTCAACACCGGTCAGCTACTTTTCTGCATTTTTACAGTCTATTTGAACTGTCCGCCTTTTGATTTGATTGGTCTAATTTTTTTCCATGAGGTTTTTTAATGGTTCACGTGTCGCTCCTATTCTGATTGGGCCGAGTACCAAGCCGCAGCTAGTTCAACCAATCAGCTCTTTTCTGCCTTTTTACTGTATTTGAAATGTCCCGCCTTGATTTTGATTGGTCAATGTTCTCCATAGCTTATAAGGTTCACTGTAGCTCTATTCTGATTGGTGGTTTTATGCCGTCCATATGGATGCGCTTTCAGGAAATTTGATTATACTGTTTCTATTCCCGGCAATTTCCAAGATCCTAATTCTTGATGTTTTATTGAAATAATATTTTTTTTTGTTTTATTACAGATTGCATTAGAGAACCCATAAGAGCCTCGCTCGCGGGTCTGATGGTTCCAATAAACGCAGTCTCTTTTAAATTAGACAATCACAAAAACCACAGCTCGCTCTGCATTTCTTTATCGCCCATAGAACTCTCATGAGAAAGTATTTCTCGCGCTCTGATTGGTCGGGATAAGCCAAGCCCCCGCTAGCTCAACCAATCAGCTCTTTTCTGCCTTTTTTACGTATTTTAAATTGTCCCAGCCTCTTGAATATGATTGGTCAATATTTCTACTTAGGTTAGAATGGCTCCCTGCTCGCTTCCTATTCGATGGTCATATATCATCCATAGGGTAGGACATGGGCCACTGTCGCTCCTATTCTGATTGGTTGGTTTCTGCGACATTGAGAAGAGCTTAAACAATTTGAATTACTGTATTTCCGGCAATTTCATCTATTTGCAATTCCGATGTGCGCCGGTCTCGGCGGACAAATGCGTTGTTTTGGGATTTAAATTGTTTGTGTTTGTTCATATGAAGGTTTCAGCTCTTTTTCAGAGAAATTTGACACTTAATAAAAATGATTTTATTAATAATACTCCATGCGCACTGCGCTGAGCGCTGAGAATTCATTGCCCCAATCTCTCAATAGACTACAATGGGAGAAAGTAGCTCGCGTCTCTGATTGGTCGGGATAGCCAAGCCCCACAATAATTCAAACACCAATCGGCCTCTTTTCTGCATTTTTATGTATTTTGAACTGTCCTGCCTTTGAATATGATTGGTCAAGATTCTATACCATTGCGTCAGAATGGTTCCGTCAGCTCATTCTTCTGTTTGGTCGGCATAAATCTAGCCAATCAGAAGCTCTTACAGGATTTTGAATTACTGTATTTCACGGCAATTCTCTATATCCAAACTCCTGATGTGCGCCCAGGTATCGGCGACAAACGCGTTGTTAAGCTGATTGACTGATTTTATGTTCTATAGAAGGTTTCAGCTCTTTTCAGATAATATTTTACACTTTATTAAAAATTATTTTTTTAATCTTACTCCATGCCACATGGCGCTAAGACGAGATTGCATTGCGCCGATCTCTCCATTGACTACTATGGGACAAGTAGCTGCGCTTGATATGGCTGAGATAGCCATGCCACCGCTAGTTCAACCAGCTCTTTTTTGCATTTTTACTGTCATTTTGACAATGTCCCGCCTTTGATTTTTGATTGGTCAAACTTCTCCATAAGTTAGAATGGGTCCCTGTCGCTCCTATTTATGATTGGCAAGATAGCCTAAGCCCCCGGCTAGCTCAACCAGTCAGCTTATTTTCTGCATTTTTTACAGATTTTGAACCTGTCCCGCCTTGAATTTGATTGGTCTATATTTTCCATAGGTTTTAATGGTTCACTGTCGCTCCTATTCTGATTGGCGAGATAGCCAGCCGCCGCTAGTTCAACAATCAGCTCTTTTTCTGCATTTTTACGGTATTTTGACGTCCCGCCTTTGATTTTGTTGGTCAATAGCTCTCCATAGCTTTTTTTTTTTAATTGGTTCAACTGTCGCTCCTATTCTAATTGGCTGGTTTATGTACCGACCAATGAGAAGCGCTTCAGCGAATTTGAACTTAACTGTATTTCCGGCAATTTCCAAGATTCCTAATTCTTGTTGTTGCGCCGTTCTTAGATTTTTGGAAAAGTGATTTTATTTAGTATTTTTTATTTCTAAGGTTGAGCTCTTTTTCTGATTAATGTTTTACGCCTTTATAAAGGGGCGATTTTTTTTTTGGGGAAATCATACTCCATGCCTTTCACGGAGCTGGAGCGCACGAGATTTCTTTTGCGAATCTTCTATATGTTTACTCTCATGTTCCGTTCTCGCTTAACTTCGCCTACGCCGGAGAGCATTTAGACCAGAAATCAACCAGGTTCTGCTGTCGGAGCGGCGAGGGGGGCGTGCGCTCGCATTGCCACCGCACCTTGCCGAATCGCGATCGTACATGCTTGGAGTTTTCGAGTCTGTGCCGCCCGCATCCCGCCACGGAACGCCCACACGCGCCCATTGATACGCCCTTCTATGCGGGGCGCAGGCTGAAAGTGGTGAATGCTGCACTAACACTGAATCCCTGCGTCGGACAGCGGATTCGGCTGGTGAGGCGCAGGTTACTCAAAAAACAGGCGAAAAGCCTGTCTCATACATGTCTCATTTGTCTCTCTCAGTTGAAGTGGACATATGATAAAAATTACAGACCTCTTCATTCTTTGCAGGTGGTAAAACTTGCAAAATCACCAATGTAACAAATACTTTTTTCCCCACTGTAAATAATTGTATGTATGCGTGTGTATATATGTAACTGTTGTGTGTGACTCTGTGTGCATGAGTGTATGGAGTTCTCGGACATTCTCCCCATTTACTTCTATAGGAGTTCCGAATGTGGCCTACTGAGTGTGCTTGGCTATATTCTGAACTCCTATAGATATGAATGGGGAGGATGGCTGCAGACACTGCCCTCCTTATTCTGTAAATCGGTTGGCTTGTAGCTAGCTATGAGCGGACCTGTTATGCGGGTGTTCCTTTTCTGAGTACGGCATAGTCTGAGCACATCATGGGGTTAGTTTATTGGGACATCTATTCCTGGGAAGATTTTTAATTTTATTCTGCATGTTTTCCATATATGAATCATTTTTCTCATTGTAGATTTTGCCGATGATCTACAATTGTGCCGATATAAGACTAGCGGTTTTATGCTAAAATGGTTTTATAATCTCTCCCAGATGAATGGGTAGCAACAATTGCTTCTCTAAGAATTTGCAGATGTCTTTCTTCCCTGGCATTGTGTTAGCACTACCCAGAATGCTCCAGATCAACAAACTTCCAAAACTTCTGCTTTTATAGAGGTGGTCACACTTACTGATTATAATTCAATCAGTGAAATTTGGTTAGCAGCACCTGGCTGCTACTTTCTCTCTTAACCCCTAGAGAAGTAAGGGTGTACTTGATTTTTCACACACTGCTTTTGCATTTTAACCTAATTTTTGTTAAATAAATAATGACAGTATAATTTGTCATTTATTGTTCATCTGTTTAATGATGCTGGTCTACTCCAATCAACAACAAGCAACACAGGAAAGTCATGTAAAAAAGCAATATGAAGTATATCAATTCAAAAGGCTCATAGCTAGGTGATTTGCCAAATGGATAGCGGGTGGAAAAGACAGGTGCACAGTTTGGTGGTGATTCATAGTGGGTACCCTCCTGGAAATGGAGAGTAATAGCAATAACTGTCCCTAGCTAAGTGTCCTTCTGCTATCCCTCAAACTTCTATATTGATGTTAACCCTAAAGACTTTCCCTCAAATAAGTCCCTAAGGTACAACTGACCCTAATTCAGAAAATGGGTTTAGTACCCAATGAGTCCAGGATAGGACCAAACAGAAACCAGACAAACATCAAATCTATATTTATCAAAAATTACAAAGTCCGCAACTGGGGCAAATGAGAGTGAGACAACATTCAGCCTAACACAACTGAACTTAACAATAGACAAGACAGAATAATTCAACACAACAAAACTAGATAGGGTTTTTATTTCTATACTCTGTTAGCAGAGCACCATTTTTAGCTGAGCTTTATAGGGTATGCTAATGATTTTACAGTATGTGCATAGCCAAGTCAGCTGGCAAGCAAGGATCCTGAGCATTTCCTATGCAACCTTTACAAACAAATGCAAACAACAGAAGACAGACATAACATGGAAACTCCTGCTGACCTAATAAACAGAAGATGACAAAATGCCAGGAGAGTTCCTGCCATGCGTACCAATATGAAGTTGTATTTACCTAACTTTCAGACCAGATTTTTATATACTATGTCCTGCGGAGGGTGTACTTTCTTTTTCTTGGACAGTGGTACAATTTTCATTATTTAGTCTCTACACATCACTACAGTCTAAATGTGATTGAAGTGTGGACTTTGAGTTTTAATTTGCGAAGTTTACCAAAAATATTCCATAAACTGTTTTGTAATCAGAGCAAAGTTTCACATACTCCAACAATTTTCACAGGATAAGTTATTGGACAATTGACTGATAAGCAGTTTTATAGTCCAGTGCAGCTTGTTATCTCAATATTTCATGACAAATTAAGAAGATAAAAGGTCAAGTACATTCCAAGTGTTGAATTTGCATGTGGTAGCTGTTCATGGGAATGTGGGGCAAAGAGGTGTTAATGCAAGTAAATGAGGCTATAATTATGCTGAACAATAATACAAATCTACCAGAAAGGAGTAGTGACTTTAGGAAAGCACAGTACATCTAGTATATTCTTAGAAAGAAGGAAAGTCCATTGGCTAGGCAACACCAAAAAACCTAGAAGAAAGGCATCTGAAGATTGCAGAATTATTTCCTGGGAAGCAACATCTAGCAAAATCTAAAAGTATATCATTGTCAATGTGTACAATCAAGGAATGCCTTCATGAATGTAATTACAGAAAGTGTATCTAAAATTACAAACCTCTGGTAACTCTCAAGAACAAAGACCACATAAATCACCCAGTACTGGAATAAAACTCATGAACAAAGTAAAGTCAAGATTAACTTAGTAAAAAATAGGACAAAGGAAAGAAGGGCTCCTGATCCGAAGAGTACCTCCTCTTAAGAATGCATTAACAACTTAGACTGTCCAAAGCAATAAGCCTAAATATGCCCCCATTAAAGGCACATAGCACTTATCAATTATTGTCATGTTTTGCTCTTGGAACAATTATAACGATAATTTGTCAGTGTTAATGAACAATAGATTTACTGTTGATCAACTACTCTATCAGTTGTTACAAATTATTCTTATTAATGGCATGGTTGATAAATATAAATGCCTTACACCCAGCAAGCTGGTAGGTGGGGTGTTGTGTTCTACAAGGGTAGATTCAAACAGGCCAAAAAAATCTGAACCAACTGCTGCAGGTTTTCTTGCAGATTTATTATGGATTTTACGGATAAATCCAAAGAAAATGAGCACCAATTGCTGCAGATTTTTGCATACAAATTCCTATAGATCTGCTGTGGAAAATCTGACCTGTTTGAATGTAATGCAATAATCAGGTATCCTATTGGGAAATGCAGGGCACACAATGCTCTTTCAGAATCTTTATACATAGACTAGCCCCAATAAATACTAACTAACATCACCACCATATCATGACAGTATAGCATTAGCATACAGTAATACCACAAGTTACTGAATAATACTTCCATACTACTGAACAAAAAACACTACATGAATAAAAAAAAAAATGACCACCATTTGGTAAGTGATACCACCTGGGCCGCCATACAGGGGGTACAGCTGGTACTCCTGTATGGGGCCCGGTGAGATAAGGGGGCCCGCTACAAGCAGCCCCCCTTCTTTCATATTAAAGACTAGCGTGGCCACGCAGCCGCCAACGCTACATTTGTGTCTGCCCCGGCCGGCTGAGAGGGGGCCCGCGCTCCCGGTCACAACTGCACCACCTTATAGTCACATAGAGGTTTTCCACTACTTCCCCTGCGATATGAACCGGTGACGGGCCCTCATCCTCTTGTTCTGCTATGCCGGGGGGTAACTAATTAAATTCAGTGAAAGCGTCCACCAGGAGGCGGGACGTCACTGATTCAGTGTCTGCATCGCCGGTTGGCCGAGTATCGTGCCGCGGCGCGGACAGAGGGGGAGGGCCTGGTCAAAACCTTCTATGTGAATGTAAGTGCAGCTGTGTCCGGGAGCCTGGGCCCCCTCTCAACAGCGTCCCCCTCCTCTCCCCAGTACAGCAGGCCCTCAAACCTGCTCTGTGCTGCACGCTTACTTCTCTAGTGTAGGGAGCCGGGCCTCCTCCTCTCTCTGTGCGGGGGCGGGGCCTCACTGACGACGTCATCCCGACTGCTGACTGATGCCCGGGCACAGAGAGAGGAGGGCTCCACTACAGTAACACTCAGGAAGCAAGTGTGAAGCAGAGAGCAGGCCTGAGGGCTTGCTCTCTATGTGATTGTCGTAGAAGCTTAGCGACCCTCCACCTGAGCATAGCCCCCTGTATTGCCCCTGCCCGCTCCCCCGGAACTGCCCTGCCTAGCCTTCCTCCTGTTACTGCCCTGTCCTGCTCCCCCTGCCCAGCCTCACCTGACCTGCTCAGCCTCCCCCCTGACCTGTACTGTCCAGCCTCCCCCCTGACCTTAGGCCTCGTTCACACGGGCTTATTCTGAACGTATTTACAACGGATTGTCACGGATCGGTAATACGTTCTGAAATCAGTTGAAAATCAGTTGCAAATAATGAGGCATGGTATTTGTAAATGATTTCCCCGAAGGATTCACCATCTCCCATTCATTGTACGCGTGGTGAATCCGTCGTAAAATAATTGGTCATGTGAATTGTTTTTCCGTCCGGATTGCCGTCGTCAATCCGCTGGCGGCAATCCGGCACGGAAATACGCGTCGTATTGTGAATGATCGAGCCGTATTTTCTTTTGAAATGCATTAGGAAAATAGGGCTGTGATTATTTCGGACGGTTTTTGCCGAGGTTTGACGATCAGTTCAATATCCGTCGCCAACAATACGCGGCAAAATAAGCCTTGTGAATGAGGCCTTACAGTCCAGCCTCCCCCCTGCCATGACCAGCATCCTACCACCTGACGCTTTACTGTCCAGCCTCCCCCCGGACCCTGGCCGCCCCCCCAGCCATTGCCCAGACTTCCCCCTAGTCCTTTTACTGTCCAGCCTCCCCCTGAACTGCCAGGCCTCCCCCCCCACCTACCTACCCAGCACTTTTTTATGCTGCTGTTTATGGTATTAATTACATAATTAATACACCTGCTTTTAGCGAACCACCTCTGGATCTTATCTTCCCTGTTGCAATACGTTACTTGCTTAATTGTATTTATTTTTTGTTTTTTTGTGTGGTCACCCCAGAATTATTTTCTTTTTCTGTGGTGGGGGCGGAGTGGCAGGATAGGGATGGGGTGGGAGACGGGACTTGAAAGGGGCCGGGGTGGGGCCCAGATGCTTCAGATGTTCTGGGGCCCTGACATTTCTGATGTCAGCCCTGGATACCACTATTCTGAGACTGCATGCAGATGTAGCAAACTTTAACTTGACATTTTTAGCATGTAATGCATTAAATGTTTGCTGCATCATGTACAGGACAATTTAAATCTCAGGTTAAGGTTTTCTACATTTGTACAGAGATTAAATAGTGGTGATAATCTATACAGTCAGTCTACAGACTGGACAAAGTAATAAAATACTGGTCAGAAACAGTAAAAGGTAAAATACACAGTCCTTAGCTCACAAGTGACGTCTTCTCTGATTGGAGCTGAGCACATTACCTGTCCTCTTCTTTCTAGCCCAGGCTGCCATGATTTGTTGCAAAAAGCTTTTGGTCTTCCCAGCACTCTTTACAAAATACCTAATCATGTTGTCCCCTATATACCGGCATACTGCAGTTTTCCCTAATGATATATCTGCTATGTTGCACAGTGCCCCCAGGTACTGTGCTACAATAAAAGATTGTGCCTCTATTCTCTGGGGGGTGCTCTTACTGGCTAAAGGGGAACTTGGGTGTGAGATTTGGGAGTACTATAGCTAGAAATAGCAGTGCAATGTGCCAGAGGACACAATGGAGTTACTATGGTTTACAATATGAAGGGAATTTTGTCTGACAGCATGTGGGTATTGTGTTTAGAAATAGGAGGTGTCTGACATTGGGGGGAGGGGAACTAACATTTTGTTGTAGACACAGACCTTTACAAACGTTTAATAGAGATTAGAGACCATAATTTACGATGTTCAATAAAAGAATAGGAAAAATCCTCAAATAATTCCTTCAAATAAGATAAAAATACCAACCCCCACCACAGAACACAAGCATGTACAACTGCTAATATAGTAATGGCTTACAAGTGCAGTTATTTTGGTTAACTTGAATTCCGCCCCTTAGCCTCAGTTTACTAGATTCACTCACATCATGGCCAAAACCGCACTGACCTGGCAGTCAGGTGACTTCAAGTCAATCCATTTGCTTGTTAGTGCTGCATGTATAAAGTGGTAAATGTTTAGCCATTAACAAGCAAATAGCTGGACGTTGAAGTCATCTTGAAGAACACACCGACTCACAGGTCAGTCCGGTTTCGGCCATGATGTGAAACAACACAAGTTGGTCCCTGCTAAGGGGAGGATGAATTTAAGTAACAAAATACATGGGGAAAGGAAAATAAACGTATTTAGAGAGCCACCCAATTGGCAAGTTCTCAACACGTTAAAAGATGAGAGGGCTTGTAAATGACTTCATAGGTCGACCTCAGCTGAGTGATGAGAGACAAAATGAGAAAAATCCTAGAAAAAATCACATTGTCTTGATTTGGAAAGAATTTATTTGCGAATTATGGTGCGAAAAAATACAGTATTTGGTCAACAATACAAACAAGCAAGATTTCTGGCTCTCACAAACTGTAACTTATTCTTTAAGTGGGCTCCTCTGTCTCCAATCATTTCTAGTAGTATGGCTCCTGTTTGAACTTTTTCAGTATAAAGACATGTCCACAACCTCCACAGTCACACTCCAAAACTCCACTATGGTGACAGACCATAAAAGCTGTCGAAGGACACAGAAAACAAAAATGTAGGACCTGCTCCAGGCTGGGAAGACTATGAATCTGCCCAATTAGGCCCAGCAGCATTGCGTGTGATACTATCCCTCCATCTGGGGTCCACGCCTAGATTTCCACCCCGTGGGCTTAAAATTATCGCAAGAACGGTGAGACAAAATCCAGAAACCCATCCACCTAGTGAATGACCTGCAGAGAGCTTGCACAATTAACCAAAGGCTACCATTAGAAAACATACTACGCCACCAGGGATCTCAGATTCCTGCAGTGCTAGAGTGTACCTGCCTATGCCCGTACATGTCCGGGCCAATCTGAAGTTTGTAGAGAGCATTTGGATGATCCAAGATGTAGTATGGGAGAATGTCTATGGTTAGATGGAAACCAAAGTAGATTGTTTGGTAGAAAACACAAGCTCATGTGTTTGGAGAAGAGAGAATGCTGAGTGCATCCAAGACACACCCATAACATACTGTGAAGATTGGGGGTGACAACCATCATGCTTTGGGTCTGTTTCTTCTGAAAGGGACCAGGCGGCGACTTGATCCATGTAAATGAATGAAATCGAATGGGGACATGTATTGTGAGATTTTGAGTGGAAACCTCTTTCCTATCAGCAAGGGCATTGAAGATGAACTTGCTGTGTTCTTTCAGCATGACAATTTTCCAAGCACACGCCAAGGCAACAAAGCAACAAGAAGCATTTCAAGGTCTGGAGCGGCCTAGCCAGTCTCCAGATTCACGCTATAGATAAACGTTGAAGGAGTGAAGTCCGTAATGCCAGTGACCGCTCCTCAAAACATCATGCCTCTAGAGGGGATCTGCATGGGGAAATGAGCCAACATACCAGCAACAGTGTGCGCAACCTTGTAAAAGACTTACAGAAAAAACATTTGACCTTTGTCATTGCCAACAAAGGGGATATATAACATAGTGTTGAGATGAACTTTTGTTATTGACCAAATACTCTATTTCCACCTGAATTTGCAATAAATTCTTTCAAATCACAAATGAGATTTCAAGGATTTTTTTTCTCAATTTTCTCTCTATAGTTGAAGGTCGACCTCTGATGTCAATTACAGGCCTCTCTCATCATTTTAAGTGTGAGAACTTGCACAATTGGTGGCTGACTAAATACTTTTTTTTTCCCCACTGTAAATGCATTTGTAATTCATTACTATATAAGCAGTTGTATATACTGGTGTTCTGTGGAGTTGGGTTGATAATTTTATGATATTTTAAGCAATAACTATTTTGGCCAGTCTGGCTATCAGTAATAGTGAAACAAATCAAATAGTTATTGTTCCAAATTGGATAAAATATTAACCCCTACCAGAGAAGACTAGTAAGTACAACTAGTTACATAGTAATATCCCAAATAGTAGCTACAAGCGTCGCAGCAGTCACATTTGCGATCAGGCCCCTGAGCCAGAGAGGCCCACAGACCCTTCTCGCCACACACCTGCTTCGCTGTGTCACATACATCCAGTGATTGCAATCGCCACCTGCATGGTGCAGGTAGACCGTCAGGATTGGAGCTAGCTATGACCCTGGCCATTTAGTCCACTAGATGCTGTGGTGTGAGGTAATGATGTCATCATGCAGCCTGCGATGCTGCCTGTAGTGGACCATAAGCCCATGGCATAAGGCCTGGAAGTGGCGTGATGACCTATCTAACTGGGGGGCACTATATACCTACCTACTGGGAGGTCCTATTGGTAAAACAACAATCTGGGGCCTAATGTACTAAATACCTACTGGCCCCATATATGACCACCTACAGGGGACCCAATAAAAACTATCTAATGGAGACCATATTTACCAACATACTTGGGGGCCATATGTAGCTACCTACCTAAAGAGGGAGCCCATAGCTACCTAATGGGGGACTTTATACCTCCCTACTTACTGTGGGGACCTTCATAATCACCTACATACTGAGAGGGCCTATATATCTACTGAGGGGTTACCTAATGGTTGACTATGGGGTTGATATTCTTATGTTATTTAGGGGATTAACTATTTGAGCAGTTTTGCTATTGGTGATAGTAGTTAATGAATAACTACAGAGGTACTTATATACCTACCTACCGAGGGAGTCTGTATTGCTATTTATTAGCTATATACCTCATTAACTACTAAGGGGAGATAAATATGAGGGTAAGTGTAGACACCTACCTACCATGGGAGGACTGTATACTTACCTACCTACTAAGGTGGCATTATTTCCATTTGGGGCACTATGGATGGGGAGTTTGTACAGAGGTTAGAATTGGCAGGGAGGGGCTGGAAAAGTGTTTGTGTGGTAAATTCTGCTGGGAAGATATTCACTTCTAGCATCTGGTGCTGCTCCCTACAAAGTGCCACCCTAGGCACTAGTGCTTAGTGGTACATACAGCCGTGCTGGACCTCTTGGCTGCTTTGCTTTTCTAATTAATGCTCTTCTTGTCTGGACTGTCAGTTTAAGTGGACGGCTATGTTGTGGTAAGTTAGCAGTTGTGCCATACTCCTTCCATTTATGGATGATGGATTGAACAATATTCTGGGAAATGTTCAGTGCTTGGACTACCTTTTTTAAAACCACATGTTGCAATATTCTTTATCACAACTTTATCCCTGAGCTCTCTGTGTGTTCCTTGGTTTTCACGATGCTGATTGTTCACTAATGTTTTCTAACAAATCGTAGAGGCCTTCACAAAACAACTGTAGCTATAACAAAAATAAATGACTTTATTTAGGGGTATTAGAGTACAGGAGGCTGAATACATATGAATGCCACACTTTTCAGTTATTTTATTTACAAAAAATTGGAAAAGCATGTATCATTGTTTTACACTTCACAAATACTTGCGACTTTGTGTTTCTTTATCACATAAAATATCAATAAAATACATTTAAGTTTGTGGCTGTTAAATAATGAGCAACAGTTCAAGGGGTATGAATACTATTGCAACCCACTGTATGTATGCACATGGTATGTGTGTGTATAGTCCATGTATGTATGCTGATTTAGAGAAGCTTGCTCTGCATATTACTTTATGTTTATTCACAGCTTGTCATTTATTGGGTTTACTGTAAAGAATCCACAGTAAACAAGAAAACAAACGAATCTGTGTTATTAATGTAGATGAGCTAAAAATCTATTTATTGTATAAATACATCAGGGAAATAAACCACATAATACATATAATAAAGTTTATGTGCATCTCTGCTGGTAGTAAGTTAAATTATAAGGGGTTTTGACCATGAAGCAAAATCACTTTTGGAATCATGGCCTCATAGCCCTGCTACAAGTGGCCTCAGGAATGCGGAAGAGGGGTCGGGGGTTGATCGCGAGAGTTGCAAAGTTCTCCCTGTTCTTTTCTATGGCAGTTCAGCAACAAAGCTGAGCAAATGCGTTTGGCCATTCAGGACTCCCACAGACATAAATGGAGAGAGCTGATCAAGCCTCCAGGGGGGAAGTTGCTTCTTTTCCCTGTAAATGTTCCCACAAAAAAGAAAAACTAGTTATTTCCCAGTACAAATCATGAAAAGTGAACTTCCTATCTACCATGAAGAATCCTTTACATGTGTAGTGATGCCTGTTGTCACCAGACTTCAGAACTTGGCTTCACCAATAGCAGTCAACTTTCCTTGTTCCTAACAGTGGTTTTCAGTACTCACTTACCCCCAACACTATATAGACACCAACAGACGATGGATCTTGAACATTAGCCCTAACATTATTAGTTCCTACATAGTTCCCCTTAAATAATTCCATCAGAGAGAATACCCGCATGGTGCAAACCAATATGTCCAGAAAAGTTTCATTGTTCACTGTCCCTTCTTATAGGCCATAAGTCTACAGTGAACTGTAGCCCACGAAAGTGAATGGCAGAGCACAGAGCTGGTAGTTCCCTAGATCTGCTGCAGTTTTCAGTTTTAAAGTTGAAAGTGGCGCTTGCCAATGATCCAGGACCTATGCACAGATGCATGGCCCCCAGAGCAAGAACGGCACATAGTTACATACCGCAGCCTTCCTGAGACACTGCCAGCAAGTTGCGACTGTCAGGCTGGATCTCGGACATTTGGGAGGTATGCTATCCCAGACACTCTACAGGCCTGCTAAGCAATCAGATCTTGCTGCCACTATCTCAGGAATGGAACAATGTATTTTGGTGTGTCCTAGGCATATAAGGCATTTAGCTGCCCTCCTCCCCCATGGCAAATTCAGCTGGTTCCAAACTTCATGGTGCCTCTTTCCTGTCAGTTATGAGGTGGCGCCCAAGGCAGTTGACTACTTTTGCTAAACCCATCTATCCGGCCGGTTATCTACCGGTTTTCATGAGGACTAGCGATCCACCTCAATCTTTCCAACCAAAACTACCTACCACCCTCAACTTTTAGCACTTCACTCCTACCATACTGGGCTGATTTAGCCTCCACAGCCCAAGCAGCTTCACCATAGCTAACTTCTCCCTGACTAGTCGCACCCTATCCTGCTTTGGTGGTGGTCCAAACAGAACACTGTAAACCAGCCTCCTAAGCAGGCAGACCTTTCTAGACCTAAAATAGCACAAGCAGTCATAGTACTAGCTCATAGTCAGCTCAACCACAACTTCTCCCAGAGCGGAGGGTTGCACAGCATGTTACCATCACCTTGCTTGGCCTTCTCTGGGAGCAATGCCAGTATCTGTACCTACTTCCGTAGCTGTCATTTCCATAGACTCTCTTTCTTGTTTCTAGTCACATCCATCCAACATGGTGCCACCTAGGGTACTGCAGTCCACTGTTCTGTAGTTCCTGTAATAAAGCAGTACCTCGAGTGCCAAGTGTCAACTTACAATGGCAGGCAACTTTTTAGTAAAGATACAGTTTTGGCAATGGGAAATACTCAATTCATTTCCCTTACACTCATTTGTACCATATACACCATACCAGAACATAACAGGCAGAATGCAACAGGCATAATATATGTTTTAGAGAAGTTTTGCAGTGCATTATCTAAGCTATCAAAGGATGGTCAACTCCTGACTGAGATTAAAAATATGTAAAAAATATTAAAAAAAACTTAGAAAAAGTTTTAAAACTTCTATTTTTCTTTCACTTTTTTTGTTATTAAAAAATAGAAAAATAACATATAAAAAGAATTAGTATGGTTGCATCTGTAATGACCCATACTATGAAATTAACACATCATTTATTCTGCAGAGTAAACATTATGGTATCAAGAAAGAAAGTTTTTTTTCCAGCACAGTTCCAAACGATGTTTTCATAGATAAAAAATATCATCTTTTATTCAGGTACTCACATAAAAACAGGATGCATCTCGCAGTGCAAAGGGTGGTACAAAAGGCTGACACGTTTCGAGCAACTACCATGTGCTCTTAATCATAGCTAACTCGTAACTGACATGCATTGTTTAAATAGGCAGAGTATAACATGCATCATTATGTTTTTCACCTGGTGATCAATATAAGTAGCCAATAAGAGAATGAAAAACTCACCCTGCTCAGCCACATTGCGACCCACAATCCGATTTCACCCGGAACAATTATCCATTATACTTCCGGTCCTGCACATTACTTCAAAAAAGGCTAGTACTGGCAATGTCACCAGCTACTTTGCACATGCACAGGAAACTCAAAAGCATCCTGCGCACTACATCAAACAGAGCTAATACTGGCAAAATCACAAACTGCATTGCGCATGCGCCGGGAACTCGGAGCGGAGATATGAGACGCATGCTTAAAAGGCAACAGTAAACATTGTACTTAAACATACTAAAAAAGAAAACTAAAATTGCTATTTTTTTTTATTTTTCTGCCTTCTGAAAAACAGAAAAGTAATCAGAAAGTTGGACATTCCCAAAATAATCTGCAACACCTTCCGCATAGAACAAGTCCTCATAAATGGGAAAAAAAAAGTGTAACAATCTGTAAAATAAAGTGACCATATCACATATACTGCATGGTAACCACCATGAAAGTAAAGCCCCCTAAAAACTGTGCCATGTTTTATTCCCCATCCCCCTAAGAAATAATAAAAATGATTTAATTCAACATGATTGGTTACAGCAGTGATGTCCATGCTCAGAAGTTCAAAGATGAAAACAGAAGACTGGGGACCGGAGGAAGGCGAATACTTTTTATTACTGTGGCCCCTGAACTTGCTAGTTTAATTTTGTTAAGAGATGGGCAGCACCTTTAAAGATACGCCAATGGGTGTCCAGGAACCAGCTATATGGCCTCATGCAGTAAGAATTTCTTTCAGTGTCGACAGGTGTCAGATTATCAAACACTCTGGATTGTCTGCAGACATAAATCAGAGCATTGTCTATGGAGCAGTGCCAGTACAATGCCCGCTCTATATAACTGTGTCGTCATTAATCTCCAGATGTTTGTGCCAGTCCTGTGTACTTTGGCAGCTCCCCTCAGGATTCTGAGCACTGGAGAGGTGATGGCAGCGGCCCTGTGCCAGGACCCGTGATGATTGACTTGTCCAACAAAACAAAGGAAATAGAGGGGGCTCTAATGAACTGCCAGACGACCTTAGATTCCAAGGTCTCAGGGCAATGGCCAAAAAGTGACTGTTTTGTGCAAGATTTCACATCTGTATAAATATTATCCCCTTCCTGCATTATCATGTACATCGTGGAATATACCCACATGGTCACCTGCTGATGCCTGTCACTGACAGCTTTCTAGTCAGTGTTGGATATGTCCTAACAGATAGTTGTGCATCTTACATGCACAAACAGTGATGTACTGTCAAATATACATTGGGACACATTTATTACAGCAAATGGAGCAGAATTCTGGCACAATTTGTGACAAATACTGGCAAACATGCTGCACCCGACATTTATTATGTGTTTTACATCAGTTTTAGGCACTTCTGCACCTTCAAAAGTAGTGTGCTTTTTACATAAAGTGGATGTCATAACTTTTTATTTTTCCATCTACATAGACATAAGAGGTCTTGTTTTTTCCAGGACAAGGTGTCCTTTTTAATGATGCTATTGACCTTACCATATAACGTACTGAGAAAACAAAAAATAATCATAAGTGGAGTGAAATGTGAGGATTTTGGGGCGACATGTCCCACTAGAACTGCACCATTTTTCAGTGTATTTTGCACCATGTATTTTGACGACGTATTCTCTATATACATGAACTGTCGTACACCAAAACTTGGTGCATTTTATGCTAGACATGACACTTTGGAATGCGCCTAAAGTAGGCGCATCAAATAAGCTAGCAATGATATGCTATGCGCCTTTATTTTGGTATATACGCCTAAATTAGGCGCATTAAATATGCTATACAAGGTATACCACACGCCAGATTTTTGACGGGTTTATTTATTCAGGTGCACTATACACTCATTTAATGCGCCATAAAACTGGCATGGAAGCACTTATTTTCTGACATGTTGCCCTTTGTTTTGATGGCGTTTACTCTGTGGTAAAAGTGATAAAGTGATGTGTTATTTGTTTTTTGCAGGTTGATACAATTCTGTTGATACCAAATATGTAGTATTTTCATTAAAGGGGTTTTGCCACGATCTCATTTCATACCTCCTGCATTCAGCTTTTCAGCTCTGTGTGCTCAGAAGGGCATGTGTGATTTGTTTGAATTGCAGATCATGTGACCCAGCAGGATGACATCACCATGCCTTTCCTCTCTCTAGTCAAAGAAAGGTCTGTTAATGTATGGAGCTGTGAGTAGCTCAGAGGTAATGTTTTTGCTTCACAGCACAAGGGTCCTCGGTTCAAATCCCTGAAGGAACTTAACCTGTGGATTTTATTTCTTTCATCAATGCACATACCTCATGTAGGTTTCTTTTTATTTATTTGCACTGTTTGACTAATTACTAAGGAGCACAGAGGATGGGAGTAGAATGACAGCACCTGGGGTTTGAACACTCAGTAGCTGCCTGAGAGGAGAGGTGATGTCTGAGCATGTGCGGCCAGGACTGAGGAGCTCTCAGCCCTGGTCGTATCCCCTGGAGACGAGCTGTAAACAATGGATCCCTAAAGGAGCAGCTAAGACAAAAACGGTGCAGAATTTTTAATAATGAATGGTGAAAATGTTTATTATTTAATTTTAAAACTTCCCATGTCAATATTACTTCGTGGCAAAACCCCTTTAAATCTTAGTACTTTTAAAAAAATAAAAATATTCTACTTTTTAACATTGCGCAACTTTTTTGTTCTTCCACCGACAGGCTGAAGTGTTCTTTTAATTGTTGCCCCTTTGGGATACATGCAACTTTTTGATCATATTTATACCAACTTTTTGGGGACGCAAAATCTAAAAAAAAACACATTTTGGGTGTTTTGATTTATTTTTTCTATGGTGGTTAGCATACGGGATAAAGGATGTTATATTTTAATAGCTTTGACTTTTGTGATGCGGCGATACCAGTAATGTGAAACTTCTTTTTTATTTGTAAAATGGCAAAAGGGGGTTGTTTTGAACGTATATCATGCCTTGTGCTCTAGGCGCACCTAGACCTACATTCAAAGGAATGATCCCGACTTTTTATCATGTTTTGTATTCCAGCCGCAACCAGAGCTCATTTTAAACTTCTTGGGGGATGTGTATGAAAACTGTTGAGGTCTAAGACTTTGTTTGCCATGGAAACAAAATAAGTCTTACACCTAGACAGAGTCAAATAAGCTATTATACCACGCAATGATTTACAATTATAAGCCAAACAGATACAGAATTCTTCATTTCTTACACTCAAATCATACCTAAAGTTGCATTCAAGTTTCTGCTGAATGAGTTACAGCACGTCTTACACCCCAATTCTATTTATATTGCAAGGTTCAGTAAGTCAGATGTGACATGAGGAATGCTACATCCAGGTGGCGCTGCAGAGTCCTAGCTAATGTCCCATGAGCCTTTTAGAATATATTTAAATTTCAGTGAAGCAACTGTATAGGTCTCCACACCCCTACATGGTTCCTCTCCCTAATAAGAAATGTTCCCCCTTTTGAGCCACCTCTAGAGCATCTCACTTAGCCAACCAGTATTGTACTCTGAGGAGGGGCCAACAACCCAAAACAGCTGTATGCAGATGAATATTTGGTTGGTTATAGTCTCATTTATATTGCAAGTCTCAGTTACTTGAATGTGAATGTAGGAATGCAACATTCAATAGGCGGCACTACAAGAGTCCTAGCTCATTTCCCATTAGTCTTTTAAAATATATTTACATTTTAGTGGAGCAATTAATGGTGTATAAGTCTTCACACACCTGCGTGGTGCCTCTCCATAATGAGGAATGTCACTCATTTCAAGCTACACCGCAATCACTGGCAGAGCTGCCTTCCAAGATCTGCAGAATACACACAGGTTTACCTTCACTCTGCTCTCAGTGATCTGAGCTTACATAATACTCCTGTCTAGTAGCACATAACCAGCAAAATTGTAACTGGAGCTCTGGATGTGACTGGAGGACTGGGCCAGACTGGGAATAAAAGTCCCCAGCAGCCCACACACAATATCCGCTTAAAAAATGTCCCTTGTTCTCGCATCTCGCCACTTTCTAAAATAAACTACACTATAAGGCTGCTTTCACACGGAGCACTTTTGATGCATTTTTTTATGTGTTTTTGGTGTGTTTTTGTGCAGAAAGGCAGAGCAGTTAATGCTGAACATTTCTGCACAAAAAAACGCATCAAAAAATGCACCAAAACCGCTCCGTGTGAAAGCCCCCTACACACAAGAAAGAAAGAATCAGTGGTGCAGAGAAACCTCTCATCACAGAGTCAGGTGTGCACTTGCTTTACAATCCGGGACAAGCCCACACTGACAGCACCAACATAATCTACAACCCCACCAATCACATCCCCAGTCGTCAGGTCACCATCACATGAATACAGCACTGATTCAACACAGAAGTAAAATGACCCCTGACAGCAGGGACTCACAGGAGACGTCCTCTCTGATGGGAGTTATTCTCTTCATCTTTTCTTTTCCATTTGGACCTAACCTCCATGACGTCTTCCCTGATGAGTCGTTCCCTTCCATTTCTTTCTCTGTCCGGTACAGCATGCAGTGTCTTCTTCTCCCAGTCACTACTCATCCCTGTAGAATTTACCACAAATACATCTTAGACTCCTCTCTTTTTCAGCACTTTCCTATCAATTCCCCAAACAGCGTATGTTAGACCGTAAAAATTAGAAATTAGAAAATGTCAGATAAGTGGCAAGTAAATAGGTAGACCCCCATTAGGTAGGTAAACAGGGCCTTCCTCCATTAATTTGGTAGGTAGACAGGGCCTAACCCTGTACTTGGCCCCCAGTAACTAGGAAGGTAGCTGGGGCTGCCCCCAGTAACTAGCCAGGTAGCTGGGGCTGCCCCCCCCCAGTAACTAGCCAGGTAGCTGGGGCTGCCCCTAGTAACTAGCCAGGTAGCTGGGGCTGCCCCCAGTAACTGGCCAGGTAGCTGGGACTGACCCCCGTAACTAACCAGGTAGCTGAGGCTGGCGCCAGTACCTAGCCAGGTGGCTGGGGCTGCCGACAGTAACTAGCCAGGTAGCTGGGACTGCCCCCAGTAACTAGCCAGGTAGCTGGGGCTGCCCCCAGTAACTAGCCAGGTAGCTGGGACTGCCCCCAGTAACTAGCCAGGTAGCTGGGGCTGCCCACAGTAACTAGACCCCAGTGGCCCGCCAGGTAAATGCCCGGTTTGCCCTATGGGCAGTCCGGGCCTGCTGGAGGATAAGGCACAAAGTCGTGGTACATTCCATTTTCCATGTGACAACCCAGGTGGGAACTGTAACGGCAGCCATAGTGAATATCACCAAGCTTTCCCAGATACAAATATAAGTAAAACACGGCCTCATAGAATATCACCAAGCGAATAGGGAGAAGAGTCAGGGATTGAGTATATGATGCTTGTCAGAGTCAAAGACAAGAAGTGTCCCACAGTGCACCAAAGCTGAATGCAGCCAGACGATGTCCAAAAACTAGGATATTCTTTGTGCCAGAGTCTATTTTGTTGGAGGGGGGACTCCATGGTGCAGTGCAGTGATTATTGGAATATATGGGTGTCTGAATCACAGGCTTCTTCTGGACTTCACCTCACCATGACAACATGACAGAAGTCAGGACCATCCATGTACTTGGCAAAAATATTCTTCTATTGTGTGTTCTCTCACTGGTTACAAGAAAGGATGAACTAAAGTCTGCTGCTACCTACACTTCATCTGGCAACCAACGACGAAGTACTAGAGAGGTTGTGCCGTTCCCCCAAAGATTAACCAGAAGCTCCATATGACCCAATATACAAGAAAAGCCTATTCTCACTTTCCCCACATTTCTCCATTTCAGTGCGGGGTCTCTCCAGTTTTCTGTTTTCTCTACTTCCGAAAGGGGACGTCATCACTGCAGCCGCTGATTGGCCCCAGTATTCACGTGACAATTTCCTTAAATGACTTTGACTTTTTTTCTGGCTGAAAACTGCAGGTTTCAGTACTAAATGCTCTAAAACTCCAGCATCTTACAGAATAAGGGACACAGTGCTGGAAACAGCAGGTCTGACACTAGCTTGTTCTGTCCTCAGCAAGGGAGGCACAACCAATGTGACAGGTTCCCTTTAAATCACTGTTTGTAAGGAAACATCTCCAAATGGTGATTTAAGCTTAAGCATGTGACTGCTGCAGCCAATCAATGGTGATGTTCCTGTTTAGAAGTACCATAAGGAATATAAGAACTGTCCCTGACAGAGTCACTAATGCAGAATCAAACAGTAAACACCACCATATATATGCAATGTCCCTATATACTTTTAAAAAGAGAAAAAGAGGAGAGATTTCCTTGTTAAATGAATGGAAGTATAACCCAGCATCATTATAACCCTGCTCACTTTTCCAGATTTGTAATGATTGAGTCACAACTTACTATACACTCAAATGACGAGAACAGCAGCTATCTCTGTTTGCCACTACTTTGTCTCTAATTATATCTCCAAGATACTGGTTTCCAGCAATACATTATGCAGCTTGCTGCAGATCAGCCTGAGAATCGACAGTGCTATGCCCAGAGCAAGAACCACTTGAATAAGAAGTGTTCTTAAAATGGTTCTTTTATCAATAAAATACAGAACACTTTATATTCAAGTGCTTCTCATTCTGGGCATAGCATCGTTGATTTTCTGACCAAGTTGCATGATATATTGTTGGGCCAAATATCTCTAAAAACGTCACTAAGATACAACTGGCCCTGACACAAGAAAGAGGACTGTAGGACCCAGATATAACTAAAACTAAACTGAGCGGGCAACAATACTGACAATTACCAGAACTCCAGGTATAAACAAACTGACTAGGACTAACTACTCAAATTAAAGGGAATCTAACATTTTTTTTACTTATTAAAACAAGACCCCGATTCATCTTCTTTTCTTCTTAGCCGATTTTATTTTCTGATTGTAGATTTCTTAATTTGGTTGTCAGTATATGATTGTTGGGAAAACTTTTTTTGCCTGCACTGCTTTGAACAGCATTTAGAGAGATGCTTTACAGCAGCTTCATGCACATAGGAGACTATGGACTGGATCAGTTCCATTGACTTTTATAGGAGAGTTTTCTAGGCTCTGTGACCTGGGAGTAAGTCAGTGTGCAGGGAGGGGGAGAGGGTGAACTGTGACTATCTCCTATTGTGACTGTTTTTTCCTGTGTTATCAGTCTAACCCAGCTCGTGCTAATAATGAGCAGACTGCTGAAAATCTTTTTCTACAGAACAGGAAGTGTCAGGCTATTATTAGTGGCCAAAGTGAAAACTGCAGGACTTAAAAACTGATTAAAAATATTAAAAGTGAAATGAAAAAACATAACTAAAAATTCTTAAAAAATGTGTTTAATATAAAAATGCGAGTTAAACAGTAAGTCTTTTTTGGTGACACATTCCCTTTAAGACAGGACAAGATATTCAATATTCAGGAGACTGAAAACTAGGTATACATGACTGATACTAGACACAGTCACACAGGAGAAACACTATAATCCGCAACAAAACCTGAGACCTTTAGGGTGCTTTCACACAGTGAGTTTTTGGAGCATTTTTTGTACAGGAAGGCACAGCAATTAATGACATGCATTGTTGCACAAAAAAACGCATCCAAAAAACCGCACAAAAACGCACCGTGTGAAAGCACCCTTATAGAGATTCTAATATTTGGAAACTTAATTTTAAATGAGCTAAGGCTGCGCTGTCCTCTTAGACAAACTAATCTGTCCTCTTAGACAAACAAACCAATAGGAAGAAGATAAAATAGCAGGATCATTTCTGTTCTTCCTACAAGATTTAAGTGGTAGGGGCATGATTTCAGGGGTAGGGATAGGTGATTAAACATGGATGTTTATGTGGACTTAGCATGGTATGGCATGTTTATCACAAAGACACATAAAACTGTTAAACTAATGACCCTTTAACACAGGTGGAGTATTGATTTGATGAGCATCAAACACAGTTAAAAATCATCATTTGTTTAAAAGGCATTTCACACAGACTGATGCATTGTGCAAGAGGGTTATTGATCGATTGTTCTTGCGATTGTTCATATCCCAATTAATTTGCAATATGTAAGCAGGTGAGTATGTTAGATGTTCTACACTGACAAATTATTTATTTATACTGATACAGAGACATACTGATCCATCATTTAGTAAAAGAAAATTAGACATTAGAAAAAAAAATCGGGTTATATTTTAGACTTACATTTAATTCAGTGTATCAGATAGCTAAAGGTTAAGAAGTGTCAAAGTATGGACACAAAATATGTATATCTGTTGGAATAGGTACTAGGTAGCAGAAAGTCAATCCTTCACCTTTGACCCTACTATTTGGGTTTAATGTATAGGACTGAACAAGATATAAGAGGTTGATCCAAGCCCTACTCAATAAAACAAGAAAAAGTGAGCCTGTTACTCAAACAAATGGGGTACAAGGTATTCAGGTGGTATATCCATTGTGACTTCTTTTTTTCCTTTGGCCCCAAAGGGCCGACCAATGGGTTTTTTTAAAATTAAATATTTGTCTGCCCCAAGGGGCCCAATGCACTACAAAAGTTGTCTATCCCAAGGACAAAACTATTTTAAAATAGCCCTGAAGTAAATTTTTGGGGGATAAAACCCTAGTGATTTTTCCCCCAAATTTGATGTATTTGGGGTTTGTAAGGTTTGTGCAGGATATCTTCCATGTATTTCAATATGCACCTTCTAAGTTCCCTCTTAGTTTTTCCCCCCAAAAAAAATTGGATGAACATTTACATCGGCAAAGGGTAAATAACTTTTGCTCTTACAATTGACGAGGTCAGGGAATATAAAAAATTTTACTTTTTAAACCTTTAAATTAAAGAATTTTTTGGGTTTAACGGGGACGGGTTTTTACATGAATTGCACGGGAACATAACCTTGGTGCCACTGTGCTGAAGCCAAGTAGATTGTAAAGGTGGAGTCTCATAGTGTCTTTGGACCAGACGGTCCCCTAGGGATTGTCCTCTACTAAAAGTAACTGAGGGATATTTAGGATTCATCCTTGCTACAACTGGATCCAAGGACAGAATATTCCAATATTCTCTTAGGATTTGTAAAACCTTTTCTGACTGATTGTCATAGGTACCTATAATTCTGAAGGTGATTTAATTAGTTGCCATTTCTTGGTAGATCTAGTCAATCTGAATAAAGTGCAGACTGAAAGGTCCCGCCAAAAAAAATCTTGTGGATAGCCCCTAGTTTTTAAAAGTCAAAAAAAAGATCGCGTCCCTGGTTTTAAAAAATTCAACCTGTTGACAATTTCTTCCCCGTACGAATATTTTGGCCCCTTTGGGGACCCCTTTCCCCTGGGGGGAAATTGATGAAACTGCCCAAGCAAAAAGGGTAAATTTGTGGGGGGTGATTTTTAAAAAGGGTACTTGTTGTTATGGTGCCATCATGCCTCTTCTGGATTTGAAGATCAAGAATTGTTAAACAGGAATCATGGATTTCAGACGTGAAGTGTAACCCAATATTGTTTGATTTTGATTTGATGTGAAAAAATTTCCCTTTAAAAAAAAACCTGACCCCAGGAAAGAGAATGGTTAATGGGCGCCCAAAAAAAATTTTGGGGGAGGGGTTTCTTTTCGTAAACCCTTGCACTAAAGGGAAAATGGTGTTTTCCCCAAAAAACCGGAGTAAATTATGAAATGTGAGAGTAAAAGGGGGCTCCCCTTTTGCATTTAACTCCTGATGGTTAGAATTTCCTTTAAGGGGAAAAATTTTAGGGGTTCAGATAAATTGTAACAAATCCAGAGTAAATGCCTTATGGCACACCAACTGTACCCCTCTAGAATTAAAGAAGTAGTCAACCGATGCCAAACCATCTGAATACCTGTAACGATCGGCCTACCCTTGAAGGGGCTTAGTCCTTTATGTATTTTGGTCATGGCATAGAAGGTGGTGATTAGTCTAGGAATTTCCCTATTTTTTTGGAATTTTGTTTTCGGGGCCCAAAGGGTTTTGGGATTCTTTTCATTTTTTCAGGGGATTTTTTTTTGGCAGTTTTAAACTGATGCAGCAGAAAGTTTATTTTAAAGGAAGAAAGGGGGTAATCCCAAAGAGGACAGTCATTATGCAACAAGCAGGGGTAAAGAATTTTACCCAAAGGGTCTTGCCAGGGGGTCGGCAAAACGTCCCAAAGGGCCAAAAAATCAAAAGGGGAACAAAGGGGGGCCCAAAAAAAAAAAGGCGGGTTTGGGGGGGATCAGGAAAAAAGCAATAGTCAAAAAAAAAATGAAACAGGAACAAAAAAGGTAAGATTTTTAGAAACTAAAAATTTGAATAGCAGGATGATGCCCTTTAAATAACCATTATTTTTTCGTGCAGCTGATCTAAGCAGTCGGGAGAGCAGAAGCCTAAAAACCCCCACGAGGCCAAGTGGAAACCCAAACAAGGAGATAAGGCATCTGGATGTTTAGGAAACAGACGAAAATAATAAGGGGAGAAAGGGGGAATGCAACGCGGGAAAAAGGGGAAAGTTAAGTAACAAAAGTAAAAATTAATATAAAGAAATCAAAAAATTTAATCCAATAATTTAATGTAATATAATCTAAAATGGACCTTTATAAGTTTTTAAGGTTGCCCTTTAAAAGGAACTGGGGGGAAATTTAAATTTGGGTTTTAGAAAAAAGGGGGGGAAAAAGATGTCCTTTAAGGTTATATAGTAAAAAAGCCCCTTCTATAACACTGAGCTTCCTACCTTTGATGGTGGCTAGGGTGACTGGGTAGGGCTGCCGGGAGCGGGTCCCAATCCCTATAGTTTGGCTGAACGGGAATAAAATAGGGGGAAAGGTGCCAAACCTCCAAGTTCAAGATGGCCCCCCGGGTGCCTGTCCCGGCCCTCCACCCTTTTGGGGTCATTGGAGACCTTTCCCTTCTGCTTTGGGGACCTTTCCATCGTTAAATGTAGGCTCTTGTAGGCTACATAAAATGACATGGTGAGCTGGATTTGGCCCGGGGTTCTATTACCTATCATATAATATATTCTATAGCGCCATAAATGCAAAAAAATTCATCATTTTTTTTTTCCTTTTCCGGTTATAAAAAATTTTATTTTAAGGGATAACATATTCTGTAATGTTTATAAAAATAATGAAATTTAAAATTTTTATAACTTTAACATTTTCTACAATGTTTTAATCAAAAAATGTTGTTTAATTTTTTTTTTTTTTAAACTATGTTTATCATCTATGGGGTTATACACTTTCATATAATCTGTAATGTTTAGTTGACTAGCGGATATTGCAGGTTTGATTTACTTAGCTGTAGTTTAGTGTTTCCATCGCAGTGCAGATGTCTTTTATCCTGAAAAAATCCAAATATTTGCTCTAATTTTCTGCTTTATCGCAAGGGCCTTTGTAAAAAAAACCAAATCCAGCCATGGGGGTGCCCTTAAACCCCGGGCTTTGGGTTCTCCCCAGAAACTCTATAATTTCAGGAGTACAGGCCTCAACCTCTTGCGTTTCTAAAAGGGAGAACTTTTTGGCTCCGTCTAAAGTCCTGTCACAATACATGGGGGTGAAAACCCTTTTCATCCTTAATCGGGGACTTATGAATTTGTAGAAAGAAATGACAGAAAATATAAGTATTAGAGAAGGATCCTGAGTGTCGTATGACGTGAGGTTGACATGCTTAGAGGAACATTGCAATGTAGAAATGATTGCTACTCCAGTCATTCCCACAATATGGTCTCTATTGAGCCAATTTTTTGAAAAAATATAAAATAACCTTTAATATAATCTTAAAAAAAATATTGTCCCAAAATGGAAATTTTGAAAAAAAAAACAAATTTAATTTCCCCCGGGGGAAAAAAAAAAATTTCACAATAGGGGGAGAATTTCATGTTTTAAAAAACCCCCTCAGTTTTGTAATACATGGTCAAGCTTTACATTTGGATCCCTTCTTATGCAGCATAATACAGGTATTCCATGAATTTTACCAAAACCCTTTCCCAAAATTAATTTGGGGGCCCTAACAAAAAGAGAAATGAGCCCCCACACCCAATTTAAACCCGGAAAAAAAAAAAAAACAGCATGAAAGTAACAAAAATTTAAAGGTATAGATAATACTGCCATATATGAGAGAACCAACATAGTACTGCTAAATAGCAGGAAGCCACAAACTTCTAAATATTTTGGCACATAAGTGGGGGGCCCCCCAAAACCCCTGGGCCCCATAACGGCCCCGGCGATGGGTTTTAGGGTCAATAGTTCCGAACATTTCAAAAACCATAATTTTGACCTAGGAAAAATTTTAGTTTTTTTTCTCACTTCCCCCCCCCCCCCCCCCCCCCAAACCCCCTCCCCACAATGACAAGTCCACTACATAAGTGTGGATGAAATGCATTTGGGGTGTATATGGAATATTTTGGGGTTTTTTGGGGTTTTGGATTGTTTAGCTCCCTTGGGGGAGGTTTCCCTTTTTTGGGGGGCTACCCACAAGGAGAGGTGTTAAGGGTGGTATAAAGAAAAGGATTTAATTTGCTCCTTTCTGTTTTTCTTTCCCAGTAACTTGGAGACTAGAGAGAAAACAGCACAGGGAAAACCCGGCCAGAAAAAATAGAAAACCTACATTATCTTGCATATAAGGGATCCGTATGTAAAAAAAGTGGGGGGGCCAGAACACCAAGACTGAGAAAGTATTTATTTAATTTAAATATCTCATATTTGCAACCCTTTCCCCATTTAAAGGGGTATTTGTTTTTTTTTTCCTATTGGGGCAGGCTTTTATTAAAATTTTGGGTTTTGGGTTTTTTTTTAGGCCCATACTGAAATGGACAAAAAAAAATCACTAAAACCAAATCCTAAAATCCTTTAGTTTTTTTCCAGTGCATGCAAAAAAAAAACCAAACCCCCGATTGATTTTTTTTGGGGCGTTTTTTTTCCTTTTTATTTTTTTTCAAACCTTTTTTTTTTCCCCTGCCGGGTTTAAAATAGATTTCATGTAAATTTTTTACCCTCTCCGGGGGGTTTTTTTTTTCAATGTTTCAAAAAACGACGGGACAGAAATGAGCAAAAAAAAAACGTGGGGCTAAAGAACGTTTTTTTCTTTTAGGGCCAGTTTTACACGGGTGTGGAAAATTTTGGGGCCCTAATTTCGTGCCGAGGGGGCGCAAATTAAGGGGTGAAAAGGGGGCCCCCTTCCCTTACGGGAAATCCAATTTTAAAAGAGAACTAAGGATTTGTCCCTTTTCTCCCTTTCTCGGCGAATCCACCGGGGGGGGGATTAAATTTAAATGGGCACTTTATGCGGGGTAAAACGGCCGCTAGTTTAAAGATTGTCTATGGGGCCCGGGGAAATGCCGGCCCCCCCCGCTCCCCCCCCCCCCCACACGGCGTTTTTTCGTCCCCAGTTTAAAACTTTTGAACCTAACCTTAAAGTCTATGGGACCTGTTCTGTTTTTTTTAGCATTTTTTAAAAACCGGAAAAAAAAACCCCAAAAAAGTGGCATGGGGGACCTAGCCCCCTTTTAAAGCTTTAAAAAAGTGGGCCCTGGCCCCTGTGGGGCATTTTTTTCCAAATTTTTTCCCAAACACCTTATATACTTTTTGATAATAAACAGTTATTTTTTCGGCCCCGGTGGTCACAAAAATTTTCCCAACCGCAGTCCCGACCACAGTCCCGCCAAGTGATGTGGAGACTTACCATTTAGAAGTCTAGGGAAAAATGTTGAGGGTTTTAAAAGCCCGCCACTGGAAAAAAAAGATTTCCCCCCCACTGATGGCTTCAGGCTGAATACAGTAACTAGGGGCCCGGCAGGTTTTAACCCTGGGTCTCACAGTGAGGGAGTAGATAAATCAGTTTTTCTTTGGGGAAAATTTTCTTTTTCTTTGGCAAACCTGTACGGCCATTGGAGTCCACAATGTTGTCCATACACAACCTCTAGGAAAACTGATGGGCAGATCACCTGACCCTTGCATTACAACCTAAGGGAGCGTTCCCACGGCAAAGGAAAAAATTTCCAAATTTGGGTTTTCCCGACCGGTATTTTGTTCCCTTTTTTTTGGGACGCGGGAGGTTTTTTCCACCGTTTGCGGGTTCAAAACTTCCCCCTTCGCACCCACATTTTTTTACCTAAAAAAAAGGTCGGAAGAATGAAAATTTTTCTAAGTTTTTTTTTTACCGGGGCCGGCCCGGGGTCAAAAACCGTTCCCGCGGGACCCGTGAACGGATTTTCTGGTTTAAAAACCCATGGGGAGCGTGCAATGCTGTTTTCAGAAAAGTTTTTTAAAACCCCAAAAGTCTAAAAAAACCGGGCCAATAACCCTTTTCTGTGGGGGCAAAACCCTAAGATTTTTGGGAAAAAAATTTTTAAATTTTGGGAAAAACAAAGGTTCTGGGACTATGTGTTCCCCGCTCCCTTTTTCCTTTTTCAGGATTTTGCTTGGGTTTTCTTTCCCTCTTTTTTTAAATGCCAAAGGCTAAAAAAACTCGGGCCTTGGTAAATTTTTCCCGCAAGGATTTTTTTCAGTTGTTTTTAAATAGGCAAAAAACCTGTGGATGTTCCAAAAAGCCATTCAGTTTCCTTGTATCAGAGGGGGTAATCCTTCCTTTTAAATATATTAAATCTATTTTATAAACACCCGAGCCTAACCCCCCCATATATATAAAAACCCCCTTTTTAAATAAAATTCACAGAAACTCAGCCCCTTTTTCCTCATCAAATAACCCTATATATCAAAAGAGCCTTTAGTTTTCCCCCTCTATCCCTATAAACCCCAAAATATCAAAAAAGCTCGCTTCCTCCTTATCAAATAACCCTATATATCACAAAAACTCAGCTCCCCTCTCTTCATTAACCCTTTATATCAGAGCCTACTTCTCCCCCCTAATCATATAACCCTTTTATCAAAAGGCTCAGCTTTCCCCTTCCCCCTTCATATAACCCTTTTTATCAACAAAAACTCCTTTTTCTCCCCCTATCAAAAATTTAAACCCCCCCCCCCCCCCTATATATCACCAAAAGGGTCAGCCCCCCTTCTCCCGTCATTTTTAACCCCATATACAGAACTCAGCTTCTCTTTTCTAAACATATAAAACCCCATAAATCACAGAGCTCAGCTTTTTCTCCTTATATATATAACCCTATATATCACAGAGCTCGCTTCCTCCCCTATCATATAACCCTATATATCACAGAGTTCCCCTTCCTCCCTTTAAACATAAACCCTTTTATATCAAAGAGCTAGCTTCTCTCCTTTTATATATAACCTATATATCCCCAGAGTCAGTTCTCTCCTTTTATCATATAAACCCCTATTTTAAACACAGAGTCAGCCCCCCTCCTCCCCCTTCATATAACCCATATCACAGAAAATCACTTTTTCTTTTGCTACTTTTAACCCTATATTCAAAAAGAGCTCCGCTTCTCTCCCTTTTATCATATATAACCCTATATATCCCAGACTCAGCTTCTTTTCCCTCAAACATAAAAACCCTTTTATCCCCAGAGCCCGCTTCTCTCCCCTATCATATTTAAAAAAAATTATCCAAAAGGCTCCCGTCCCCCCTAATATATAACCCTAAATATCACAGAGCTCAGCTTTTCTCCTCCATCATATAACCATATATATCACAGAGCTCAGCTTTTCTCCTCTATCATATAACCCTATATATCACAAAGCTCATCTTCTCTCCCTCCTCTATGATATAACCCTATATATCAGAGCTCATCTTCTCTCCCTCCTCTATGATTTAGCCCTATATATCACAGAACTCAGCTTCTCTTCTCTCATATAATCCTATATATCAGAGTTCAGCTTCTCTCCTCTATCATATAACCCTGTATATCACAGAGCTCAGCTTCTCTTCTCTCATATAATCCTATATATCACAGAGCTCAGCATCTCTCCTCTATCATATAACCCTATATATAAGAGAGCTCAGCTTATCGCCTCTATAGTATAACTCTATATATCACAGAGCTCAGCCTCTCTCCCTCTATAATTTAACCCTCTATATCACAGAGCTCAGATACTGTCCTCTATCATATAACCCTATATATCACAGAGCTCAGATCCTGTCCTCTATCATATAACCCTATATATCAGAGCTCAGATCCTCTTCTCTATCATATAACCCCATATATCACAGATCTCAGCTCCTCTCCTCTATCATATAACCTTATAAATCACAGATCTCAGCTCCTCTCCTCTATCATATAACCCTATGTATCACAGAGCTCAGCTTCTCTCCTCTATCATATAATCCTATATATCACAGGGCTCAGCTTCTCTCCTCTATCATATAACCTTATAAATGCTTCTTGTGCAGTCGAGCCTCAGGAGAGGAAAGACAAAAACGGGGAGGGGAGACACAAAGGCGCACAGATCGTGTAGTATTATAAAATATAAAATTCGATTCAAATAGTTGAGACTGCTCACCTGAGCAAGTTGTACTATAACATGGTACAACTCATTTTAATGCATGTATCCAATCCAAGAGCCGCTGTCCACTTCGATCCACTTATCCTTCCGCACAAAGAGATCCAAGGATTAAATAAATAATACCGTGCTACAAGTAGCTACTGTTCGAGGGATCCTAGCGCTCTGGTAACTGTTTATATCAGCTCTAGTGAGCAGTACACATTATACCCCAAAATTTTAAAGGTATATTTTATTGTGCACATATAGACATAAAATACAAAGAATACATATAAAAGCCCTAAAAACTCAACGCGTTTCGCATACCCCTAGTATGCTTCATCAGGAGTAATGAACTTATAACTTAATAGCTTATTTATACTTAATCTTTAACAAGTGGACCAACCCGTTAACATATCTCGATTCCCCTCCCCTTCACATATTAACATGTTAATAACCTCCAATAGTCAAACACCACAATGTAAATTGTATAATATTTTACCTTGATGCGATCTATTCCTAAGATCCCCACGAGAACGCTGTGTTCCATTACTATGATCGTGGGCGGAAAGTGCGTCACCCCCGATGTCATTTCCCACCTCACCGGCAATGCACACCTTGTATCCTACTGCGCATGCTCGGCTTTTGTTTAGAGGGCGGAAAGTGCATATTCACTCCTTTACACAAACTGCCCACAACAACCATGGTGTCACGATAGCCATTGCCCCTTTGCTCCGCAGCTCGTATACTCGCGCAGTACACTTGGCTCCTTACTTTATGTCTTGTTATCTATTGACTATTCCCCCAGCTTAAATTAGCCCACTGGCTCCTTACTATCACCCCATAGGTTGAGGGATTATATAGAGGATCTTACCATTTAATAATAAACTATATATGTTCTCTAAATGCTCTATAGCGTATTTCGGTAATAGAACACTGATGTTATTGAAACAAACTGATACTCTATTATCCCCTTCCCCTTATTTTAAATAGACCACTTCTGTACCTCATTTAAAATCCATGGGATTAAGGGTATTTAATTTAAATATCCAGAAGGTTTCTCTATTAATAAGAGCCTGTAATCTATTGGGAACGTCCTCATGGATAAAATCTATTGGTTGGAGTTTTAATTGATATTCATTGCCCTATGTACTTCCGGGTATATGACGAGGTAAACTATACAATAAATTTCCTTTTTAATACTGAAGCGGTGGTTGTTCATCCTTTGTGAAAACTTTGTGGAAGTCCTTCACATACTGTTTCCCAAATCACATGAAATTAGATAGATCACAAAAAGGGAAAACTACATGTCAACCGATTTTTAAATTTTATATACTTCCTTTGTGGCTGTAGAACAAAACGTGTCACCCGCCTGTATCATATTGCAACATTTACAGATGGGGAAACCACATGGAAAAGCACCTTTTTGGTTTTCTTTAGTATCATCCCTTGGATTATTAGACTCAATCTTGTATGGTCTTTGACGTGATGGTGCCCACCTATTCTTCCAGGTCCCTGCTCTTCGGTATGTGATTCTAGGGATGATACTAAAGAAAACCAAAAAGGTGCTTTTCCATGTGGTTTCCCCATCTGTAAATGTTGCAATATGATACAGGCGGGTGACACGTTTTGTTCTACAGCCACAAAGGAAGTATATAAAATTAAACATCGGTTGACATGTAGTTCCAGTTTTGTGATCTATCTGATTACATGTGATTGTGGGAAACAGTATGTGGGAAGGACTTCCACAAAGTTGTCACAAAGGATGAACAACCACCGCTTCAGTATTAGAAAAGGAAATTTATTGTATAGTTTACCTCGTCATATACAGGAAGTACATAGGGGCAATGAATATCAATTAAAACTCCAACCAATAGATTTTATCCATGAGGACGTTCCCAATAGATTACAGGCTCTCACTAATAGAGAAACCTTCTGGATATTTAAATTAAATACCCTTAATCCCTATGGATTAAATGAGGTACAGGAAGTGGTCTATTAATATAAGGGCAAGGGTATAATAGGAGTATCAGTTTTGTACAATAACTTCAGTGTTCTATTACCGAAATACGCTATAGAGCATTTAGAGAACATATATAGTATATTAGTAAAGGGTAAGATCCTCTATATAATCCCTCAACCTATGGGATGATAGTAAGGAGCCAGTGACTAATTTATAGCTGTGGAATAGGTGCAATAGATAACAAGATAAGATATAAAGTAAGGAGCCAGTAGTATACTGCGGCGAGTATACGAGCTGCGGAGCAGGCGCAATGGCTATCGTGACACCATGGTTGTTGTGGGCAGTAGTGTATAGGAGTGAATATGCACTTCCGCCCTCCAAACACAGCCGAGCATGCGCAGTAGGATACAAGGCGTGCATTGCCGGTGAGGGCGGAAGTGACACGCGGCGGTGACGCACTTCCGCCCACGATCATAGCAATGGAAAACAGCGTTCTCGTGGGGATCTTAGGAATAGACCGCATTAAGGTAAAATATTATACAATTTATATTGTGGCGTTTGACTATTGGAGGTTATTAACATGTCAATATGTGAAGGGGAGGAGAATTGAGATATGTCAACGGGTTGGTCCACTTGTTAAAGATTAAGTATAAATAAGCTATTAAGTTATAAGGTCATTACTCCTGATGAAGCATACTAGGGGTATGCGAAACGCGTTGAGTTTTTAGGGCTTTTATATGCATTTTTTTGTATTTTATGTCTATATGTGCACAATAAAATATACCTTTAAAATTTTGGGGTATAATGTGTACTGCTCACTAGAGCTGATATAAACAGTTACCAGAGCGCTAAGATCCCTTGAATAGTAGCTACTTGTAGCACGGTATTATTTATATAACTCTATATATCATAGAGCTCAGCTTCTCTCCCTCTATCATATAATCCTATATATCACAGGGCTCAGCTTCTCTCCTCTATCATATAACCCTATATATCACAGGGCTCAGCTTCTCTCCTCTATCATATAACCTTATAAATCACAGAGCTCCGCTTCTCTCCCTCTCCTACATCCTGCTCTCGGATAGTTCAGCATAAACCCCTTGACAGGTTCCCTTTAAGTCAGCAGGGATGTCAGACAGAGATATATAGGGCTCCCGCCGACAGTCACGTGATGCTTCAGTCTTATTTTTACAAGCTTCCACTCGGCTAAAATTAGAGGTTCAAAAGCAGCTCAAGTGTTGTCTGCGGACACAGTCTACAGCTATATCGTCATCTAATCTTCCCGAATCTCACCCTCTTTCCCCGGCCCTTATTTGTATTCAAGTCAATATTATCATAAAGACAGAAATTTTTATGATGGAAGTAAAATTAGGTCACAAGAGCTTGTTGTCTCCTACATAGTCAGTATCACATCAGAGGCTTAGATACACTTGCTCAGAAGGTCAGTACTCCCCCCAAACAATGCCACGTATCAGAGCCTGAGATACAGAGGTTCAGCAGAAATGCACAGCCGTGAATACAGGGGCTGAGCAGACTGTATCACACATGATCCACTTAGACACACAGCTCAACAGACAGTATTGTGCATGATAAACTTAGATACAGTGGCTCAGAAGACAGTACCACACATAATCGACTTAGATACATAGTTCAACAGACAGTATCGGATATGATACACTTAGATACAGTGACTCAGCAGACAGCATCACACATGATAGGCTTAGATACACAGTTCAACAGACATTATCATACATGAAAGGCTTAGATACAGTGTCTCAGCAGACAGTACCAAATATTAGTTTCACAAATTCTATATTTCAATATGCAGGTCAGCAAACATTATAGGCTTAGATACACATCTCAACAGACATTTTCACGTTAGGCTTACAGTGGGGAAAAAGTATTTGGTCAGCCACTAATTGTGCAAGTTCTCCCACTTAAAATGATGAGAGAGGCCTGTAATTGGCATCATAGGTCGACCTCAACTATGAGAGGCAAAATGAGAAAACAAATCCCGAAAATCACATTGTCTGATTTGGAAAGAATTTATTTGAAAATTATGGTGGAAAATAAATATTTGGTCACCTACAAACAAGCAAGATTTGTGGATCTCACAGACCTGTGACTTCTTCTTTAAAGAGGGTTTGCCACGAAGTGAGTTCCTTACCTCCTTATCACCTCAAGGGAGAATATAAACAAATCATGCTGAGTCATGAAGGCTGCAGGAGTGAGAGGGAGGGGGTGAGCAGATAGTGAGGAAGAAAGGAGTGTCTCAAGAGTTTACTCAAATAATAACATTACAACAGTGGATTCTCTATACAGAAGACAGCCTCATACACTGCACTTTCTCCCCATCCCCTTGAAAGCTCATTCATGTTCCCTGTCATCAGATAAGAAGTGTAAACATGCAAGCCCAGCCAGATCAGCTCCTCTGGTTGTGTCTAAAGTAAACTTTCAGGTAACTAAGGGGGACTGAGCAATGCTGTAGCTCTCACAGGCTTCACTTTTTGTAATCGCATATATTTAGAAAAGTGATTAAATACCCATTTTGGAGGATCCCACGTCAACATTACATCTTGGCAAAACCCCTTTAAGAGACTCCTGGAGTGGCTTGGCCACTCCAGGACCTTGAAATGCTTCCTATGAAGCCAGTCCTTCGTTGCCCTGTCTTATCTTTCTAAGTGGGAGAACATGCACAATTGGTGACTGGCTAAATACTTTTTTCCCCACTGTACATGTAGTGGCTCAGTAGACAGTATCATATTTGCTAGGTTTAGATACAGCAGCTCATCAGACAGTATCATGCATAATAGGCTTAGATACACTGAATATGGTGTTCTCATTGTGTTGTGTAGTTAGTGTTTCTGCGCTGTAGTAACTGCATTCCTCCTGGATCTGTCACACTGTTGCTGCTCAGGACCTTATTTTCATGGCTGAGTCCTTGTGCCGTCCTGTGGTTTACTCACTGTTTTAGCTCCGGCCTTCACTCTTGTTTCTGCATTTTCAGGCTCGTGGGAACTGAGATTTTTCCCCAATGAAAATCAAAAGCAGCTTTACTAGTTTCCTGTTTGGAGAAGACAGATCTGTGTGACAGGAGGCATCCGCTGCCCCCACATACAGCACAGTCACATTATAACCACAGCTCCATTGTTTGATTTGGACTGGAGGAGCAAAGAACGATGGAAATATACATTTATTTAACTGATCTCTGGAAAGGTCATGGTGACCTGAGATATAAAGGTGCCGGCACATCTGTAGCAGTCCATGGCTGATGTGTTGTGCGGAAATGGATTGTACCATCTACATGTAAAAATAGTGTTACGTGGTTTTTACCCGTACCCAGTAGTTTTTTCTGGTAAATGTAAAAATATTTTTTGTAATAGGAACGATTATAGTAGTTTTATTCTTGTACATAGGAGCATTTTTTAAAGTAGTTATATTCTTGTACTGCGGCAGTTTTTATAGTATTTAAATTTCTTGAATGCGGCAGTATTATTTAGTTATATTCTTGTACTTTTTGGGAGTATTAAAGTGTTTATTTTTGTACATGCGGAAGTTTTAGTAGTTATATTTTGAAATAGCGGCAGTTTATGTAGTTATATTCTTTTTAATAGGGCGTATTAAAGAAAAGTTTTTTTCTTTACAAAGCGGCAGTATTATATAGTTATATTCTTGTACTTTGAGACAGTATTATAGTAGCTATAGTCTTGTCACAGGAGGAGTTTTAGTGTTTATTCTTTTTACATAGGGGGCAGTATTATAGTTTTATATTTTTTGAAATAGGGGGCAGTATATTAGTTATATTCTTGTACAAGAAGACGTATTATAGTAGTTATATTCTTGTACATAGGGGGCGTATATAGTTTTTAAATTCTTGTAAATAGAAGACAGTATTATAGTAGTTATATTTTTGTTATGGGAAAGGTATTTAGTGTGGGGGGTGCATCCGTGCCCCACTGCCGAGGGGTGCCGCGACCCGGCGCCTGTTCCCCTGCCTGTCCCCTGCCACTTACCGGCGCGCTCTGTTCGCAAATTTCCCCGGTGCTGCCCCATTTAAGCCCCTTTCCTGGTTCCCCTGCTGGATCTTTTGTGCCTTACCCCCCTAAGAGAAAGTGTTCTTTAAGTCTTGCCCTGATTACCTGTCCCCGTCCTTCTTGCCCCCCACCCCTCGACCACAAACCTTTTGGCCGTCCTAAACCTTTTTGTGTCTGACTCGAGCCTGCCGGGGTGATTTTACCCGCTCCCCGGGGCTGCCCCCGAAGCAGGTAGTAGGGGCAAAGCGGGATGGATTGCTGCGGCGGGCTTGGTGAAAAACCGGGACCTATTAGTTTCCCGCTCCCTGGGCTTGGGCCTTCGCCATCGCTTGCGGTGGTCCAGGGATCCAGGGAAACCCGTGCAGCTTATTGTGTCTAGGGCCCGTATTTAGTAATTATTTTCCCCTGTAATAGGAGACAGTTTATAGTGTTTATTTTTTGTTAGGGGCCCGTTTATGTAGTTAATTCTTGTACATATGGGCCCGGGGTGTTTGTATTTATATCTTGTACAAGGGGAATTTTATTATGGGTTATTTTTTTTACTAGGCGGCGTATTATAGGGTTATTTCTTTACATAGGCGGCAGTATTATAGGGTTATATTTTTGAATGGGGCAGTTTTATAGGAGTTATATTTTGTCTTGGAGGCAGCATTTTAGATATATTCTTTTTCTAGGGGGCCAGTTTATGTAGTTATTTCTTGTCAAAGGAGCGTAATATAGATTTAAATTTTTCTTGTCTTTTGGGGCGTATTATAGTAGTTTTTTTCTTGTACATGGGCAGTTTATAGTAGTTTATTCTTGTCCCCATAGGCCCCCCCCCCCCCCCCCGGGTACTATAGTGTTATAGTTTTTGTGATGGTGGCAGTATTATAGTAGTTATTTTTGTTGTCAAAGGGGGCAGTATTATAGTATTTATTGTTGTTCATGACGAAAGTATTATAGTAGTTATATTCTAGTACATAGGGAGAAGTATTATAGGGGTTATATTCTAGTACATGGGGAGAAGTATTATAATAGTTATATTCTGGTAGAGCGTTAACAGTATTATAGTATTTATATTCTTGTACATAGAGTAGGGAATTACTGCAAATAAAATACAGACCCCCCAAAGCGCAATCCTCTGGGGGTAAACTTTTAAATAAAAGTACAAGTATTTTTTAAAAGGAACTACTCACTGGTGGATTTGTGCAAGATGGATATGTGAATTTCAATCCCGAGGACTGTACCCGAGTGCTTCTGTAGAGTGCGAGATCCCCACAGGGCTTTCGGGGGACTCCGGAAAAAAAAGTAAAAGGTTTAAATTTCCCCTTGTTGTGAATAAAAAAGACCTAACATATAGGGTAGGCACCGGGTGTTTTCACCATTTTTATTTTAACCCCTGGGCTTTTATAAGCTGTTTTTTTGGTTTAAATATTTTTTTTGGGGGAAATTTAAACACCTTTTATTTTCTTTACTGCAGGCAGTATTTAGGGGTTTTAAGTTATTTCTTGTAATAGCGGACAGTTTTTAAAATGTTATTTTCTAATGCAAAAAACCCCAGTTTTCTAGCAGTTATATTGTTGTCAGAGGAGGCGTTTTTTTATGGTATTGTTTTCTTGTATAGGGGCAGATTATGTAGTTTTTTCTTGCTTAGGGGCGTATTTAGAGTTTATTCTGTACATAGGGGGCAGTATTCTAGCGTTTTTCTTGTACAGGGAGGCCGATTCTAGCGTTATATTCTTGTCCGAGGAGGCGTATTTAGAAAGTTATATTCTTTTACAGAGGGGGCAGATTTAGTAGTTTTTAAATTTTTTTCCCAAATATTTCTGTACATTTTTCCAGGAGACTCCTAAACGAGGATAAGATACAACTACTATAATAATGGGCATTCCCAAGCAGAACAGGGGCATACCGAGGGCAAAGCTAAAATCTCCCAGAAATGACAGATAAAAGGTTGCCAAGAATGAATTATATTCAGAGGGGACAGTCTTGTACATACAAAATATTTTAATATATATATTTATATATTATATATAATATATATATATATATATATTTTATATATAAATAAATAAATACAATTATTCATATGGAGGGCAATATTATAGTTAACTTAGTAACAATATTTGTGCATTATATCATGCAGAGGTTTTCTGATGGGTGTCTACTTATAGGAATCCAATATGAAGTTAACCTAAGGTATCCTGAGAGCTTCGCTTTACAGCCTGGTGGTCGGGTGGGTGTTGTGTAATGGTGGACTGCTAAAAAGGAAAAATTACTGACATATTCCCAAAGTCATCTGACTCTTGTGTATCAACAGCACAAGTCTCTTGTATGCCTTGTTAGGATGACAATGAATGTCTGTCATTAATTTGGTGCACATCATTTGGAGACATTGAGAATATGTGTCACGTACTATAATGGTACATGCAGCTGAAGGGCATAAAATTGGCGCCGACTATCAGTCCCTAAGGTCTGTGTGTGCTTTAGTGCTTTCAGTTTATAATACTTAACCTCATGGTTTTCTCAGAGCTGTTATATTGTGTTGCTATTAATATTAGTTGGTTTTGCTCACTAGATGACCTATGCTGCAGCAACACAGAATCTTCAGTTGTAGTTTAGCTGCTCTACAGTAACCCTGGTGCCCAGTCCTTATGGCCCAGAGAATTACAATATTCTCCAAATATAATTCTAAGCTTTGATATGCTGTTCTATGCTGCCCCCTAGTGTTAGCTTTATTTAAAAAAAGTGATATTTCCTCTTAAAGGGGTTTATCTCACTTCATTGATTCATCTTACCTCAGTCCTGTTTTCTCAGTTTCATTTTTGAATTCAGGGGCATTAACTGCCTTCTACCGGCTACTACTGTCCTGCAATGAGGACAGCAGTTCTGTAGCTATAGCAACCAGCGCTGGCAGCCTTAGGAGAGATTGAACAGGTCTGTAGCTATAGCGACCTGAGGAGCTGATGCAGCCCATACAAGAGGGGATATCTTGGAATAGGTAGGACATTGTTAATGGACACATTTTGTAATGTAACGTGTTTTTGTAAGATCTTTAACATAAAAAGCAATCCTTGTATTGAGACAACTCCTTTAAATCTATTTCCAAATCCCAGTTGTCTTTTTTCGTCCTGTAGTTGTCCTGTTTCTTACACAGCTAAGTAACAACCAATGACATGGTCAGCTTCTTGGGGCTAGTTATAAATCAGTATAGGGGGTGGGTACTCAGCAAGGCACAATTAGGCAAATATGCTTTTCAGGAGTTCAGGAAAGGTAAGTCAGAACCCTCATGAAAGCTATACTCAGATATCTCTTTCTAGAAAAGTTGGGTGACTAAGAAAAGACTGAGTGGCCTAGTCCTCTTTCTCTTCATTGAAAATCCCAGACTTCCCACTTGGGCTGCATTGTAGACGAGAAGACGCCTTTACTGAGGCTACATGGGATATGAGGATTATGGAAACTCTCTGTTATGTTCAAGGTTCACCAAGGAAGCTTTCTGCTAAGAAGAGTAAAGTACAACTCACTTATGTTTGGGAAAGTGAACGCTGACAATTCAAGACGATCGGATCAGAAAGGGTGAGAATTCCTCATGAATTGTATAATAATTAGCATTGGTGACAAATCCATCATCAGATCCTACAGGAATGAATGCTGTTTTAGAAACTTTCTAATATACTTTGTAGTTAAACACTTTGATGCATTTTCAAGCTCAGATTTTGAAAATGATAGAGGTTTTGTTTGGAGCCTGCATCACAAAGGAGGCACCGGATCTGTTTGACGACCAACACCAATGGTGCCCAATGGACTCCACATTACAAAGGGCTCTCGGGTCTCCTTGCTGGTGTCTGCATAGTGCAGCATGCAGTGGGGTCAGTTCATTGTTTTTTCTCCTGGTCATACTTCTAGCTATGCGGCCAAGCAATCAGCTTACTTTCCCTACTGCCTGGCCTCACTGATGATTTCTTTTGAAGCTGTCAGAAATCAGGACCCTTAAAGGAGTTTTGCCACAATCTCATTTCCTACCTCCTGAATATAGCTCCTCAGCTGTGTGCTCAGAATGGGGCGTGTGTGATTTGTTTGAATTGCATATTATATGACCCAGCAGGAGGACATCACCATGTCTTTCCTCTCTCTAGTCAAAGAAAGGTCTGTTTATGCACAGCACTATGAGTAGCTACAGTGTAGCTCAGAGGTAAATTTTTTGCCTCACAGCACAAGGGTCCTCGGTTCAAATCCCTGCAGGAACCAAACCTGTAGATTTTTTTTTTCTCTTTATCAATGCACAGACCTAACTGAGGTTTCTTTTTTATTTAGCACTGTTTGACTAATTACTAAGGAGTATAGTGCACGGGAGTAGAATGACAGCACCTGGGGTTTGAACACTCAGTAGCTGCCTGAGAGGAGAGGTGATGTCTGAGCATGTGACCAAGACTGGGGAGCTCTCAGCCCTGGTCGTATCCCCTGGAAACGAGCTGTAAACAATGGATCACTAAAGGAGCAGCTAAAACAAAAACGGTGCCGAATTTTTAATAATAATGAATGGTGAAAATGTTTATTATTTCATTTGCAAGCGTTCCATGTCAATTTGACTTTATGGCAAAACCCCTTTAAATCCTTTTCTTCTTAGGGGCTTTTCCTATCTGCCTGTTTCCACAGAACCTGCTCCTCATAGGCAGCTCTAGGGACTCTTTTCCTGTGCAGGCTGTGGCCATTTCTAGAGCAATGACTGACGATTCAGCTCTGCTAACTCATATTCCTAGATGAACCTGTTACAGAAAGAGGTTGTGAAAAACAATGACACTGTCCAAGCAGGATGTCTGGCTGTAAGGGTGTGTTCACCCGGCGTGTTGAGTCCGTGTGAACATACGCTTTTAGATACGTGTTTGGATCGATCTGTCGGAACCTAAATGGACCCAAACATGTATCTAACTATGTGCAATGTGATTTACATTGCTTTTAATGAGACACGCATTGGCGTTCACACGAGTGATCTCCGATGCGCGTCTCACTGCAACTTTCGGATCCATTCCAAGAATTGTCATGTCAATTCTTGATCCGAAAGACGCAGCAGGAGCTCTATTTAAAACTATAGGGTGCGATCCTGCTACATCCAAACATACAGCTGTGTGTTGGATACGTGTTGGATCCAATCGCCGCAGCGATTTTCAGATCCAACATGGATCCAACATTGGATCTCAAAACGTTAAGTGTTAGCTTGCAGAACTTTATTTGTCATGAGCGTAAGCTTCTTTGGAGGTGCATGCAAGAGTAGTTATTATTATTACTAAAATAATTATATAAATGCAAAGAAAATAAGATTCAGCATATTTCTATAAAAAATTGTACAGCTTAGGGAAAGAGAAAAACTTGCATCCTTCCAAGACAAACATGGTGTTTTTCTTATATGCCCACTGTTATTTGCATATTTTCATACAAAGACAATAGTGTCCCTCAGCAGATATGTGTTTTGCTCCCCTGACAGGATAGCTCAAGCCTACTGAGCTCTCCCTGTTCATTAAAAAGATAGGATTAGTTATTGAGAAGCAAGCTTCTGCCTTGCTGATCAAACACAAGTAGTAGTTAGGACACTGATGCTAAAGCACAAAGGTGGTCTGTAACCTAGGAATCCATCTTTAAATAAGCAGGACAGTCTAACTCCACTCTCTTTAAAGTGAAGCAAAATCTTAAAGGCACTGTATGTGATAATCTATATTTTTTTACATTTGCCTACATCCTTAAAGGAGTTGTCTCCCCACAGGGTTTCAAAGAATGCATGAAAGAAATTCTCTGTCACTTCCTGGTTCATACTAATTTGCATAAGCTCAGTGCTTGTACAGCATAAGCTCCTTGCTTTCAGATGCTAATTAGATTAGATTAGTTTCTCAAACTACTTCTTATCTGATCCCCAAAACAAAAGCCCTAATTACAGAGCTGTTTACTTGAGATAAATCAAGCTTTTTACTGTCTGGCAGCACAGGACACTGACTGACACTGCTGACCTGTGTGATGACTCACTCTCTGTTATCTCATTGAACAAACAGCCCCAGGAGATTTGTTTACAGGTCAGTTACTGAGGGAACTGAAATAGCCATGGAGGTAATAAATTCACTTGTATCTCTTTAGGGAAAACAGAGGAACAATGCAATATATTTGGAAAATGTCTTTATTTTGTGTTCCCTACAATTTGAAAGCTATTCTTTGTAGCGAGACAACCCCTTTAAGGTTAATCAATGAAATGGGAATACCCCTTTAAGTCATGGCTAAAACAAACTGCTGATATGATATTCAGAGGATTCCTTCATTATTTTAAATTTCTAAACTTGATCAGCAGTTTCCTTGTTACAGACAACTCCAGTAATGTGAACCTTATTACGTAATCTTACCTACCAAACCTTCTCCTATGTCACCTACATATTAAAAAGAACAGGACCCAGAGCAGACTCTTGTAGCCAGTCTCTGTTCAGAAAATCACCAATTTACAACAATCTGATGTCTGCAAATCCACAGAACTGTCCAGGGATAAGTCCAAAGTACAATAACTTATCTATAAACCCTTTGTGTGCAAATGTATCAGAGGCTTTGCTGAAATCCAGATATGTGATATCCATAACACCAAGTAAAACACAGAATGAAAAGACTCCCATTAAAATATAACTTTTAATCAATTAATTAAAAAAGAAGAAAAACTAACACTTTCCCTAAGAAGACCCTGAAAAAAACGCTACCCTACTTAAACAGGGCAATTGCCCTGCGAAGGGCGGCCCTGTGCTGGAACCTACACACAGACTCTAAATAACGTTTGGTACATAGATCGGGTCTGAGGGTAGATGAAAAATATAAAAAAGATATACAAAATAGTAATGACTAAAATGATGTTCCCCTGTAAGGTTATTGGTTATTATCTTGCAACTGTTGACATTTCTTATTGTCTGTACTGCTTTGTATGATGCTCCACATTGTGTATATAATTTTTTCTCCCAGTCACATCTACGGGGGAAACGCATTGGAGGTGATAAGGCATTTGCTATGGAGTTGGAGTTAACATTCTGATGATTATGCGTTTGTTATGCTGTTATGAAGCCTGGCAGGATTTACTACCCTCAATATACACATTTACAACTTCATTGGGGAACATCATTTTAGTTGTTTAATCACACTGGATCCTCAATATACAATTTTAAAGGGGTTTTGCCACGATCTCATTTCATACCTCCTGTATCCAGCTCTTCAGCTCTGTGTACTCAGAAGGGGGCGTGTGTGATTTGTTTGAATTGCCTATCATGTGACCCAGCAGGATGACATCACCAGGCCTTTCCTCTCTCTAGTCAAAGAAAGGTCTGTTTATGTAATGAGCAGTGACTAGTTACAATATAGCTCAGAGGTAAAACTTTTGCCTCCAGGCACAAGGGTCCTCCGTTCAAATCCCTGCAGGATCAAAACCTGTGGATTTTATTTCTCTTTATTAATGCACAGACCTGATTGAGGTTTCTTTCTTATTTATTAGCACTGTTTGACTAATTACTAAGCAGCACAGAGGCCGGGAGTAGACTGACAGCACCTGGGGTCTGAACACTCAGTAGCTGCCTGAGAGGAGAGGTGATGTCTGAGCATGTGCGACCAGGAGTGAGGAGCTCACAGCCCTGGTCGTATCCCCTGGAGACAAGCTGTAAACAATGTATCACTAAAGGAGCAGCTAAAACAAAAACGGTGCAGAATTTTTAATAATGATGAATGGTGAAAATGTTTATTATTTAATTTACAAACTTCCTACGTCAATTTTACTTTGTGGCAAAACCCCTTTAATTGGTTCCGGGACAACCATTATGTGGATGACCATTGTATGACAAAACCATAACTCGATGGAAAACTGGTAATTGGTTCCGAAGCCCCAAAATGTCACCCAACCTCATGCAAATTGAAGACTAAAGAAAATGAAGATGATAACTAACACAGATACAGCAAGTCCTTATATATAACAACCAGAAAAAGCTGCTAGGGGCTCGAAATCACTTACTATTTTGAGGCTATGGGGCCCCCACCTTTCGCTAAAGGATTCTCTCCTTTTGGCACATGTAAGGAGCAGTAAAGAACTTATAGTACCGCACTATACTGTAGACAGGAACTATAAGGCCATGTTCACACGGCTTAAAATAGGACGTATGTCAGTCCGTAATTGCGTGCCGCACTGCGCGAATTACGGCTGGAATCCGTCCCAGTCATTATGGTAATCCACAGTTCTCATAGAGAACTATGGATTATGTCTCCTCTCCCTGCTCGGCCGTGGGGGGAGATAAGTGACATGTCATTTACTAGCGGCATGTAGCCGCCGCTGGTAATGAATGTCTATGGGCCGGCGAGGTGCCGGCCCCCCCGCTCCCGTCCACACGGCGTAATTACGCCCCGCAATAAGCCGTGTGAACATAGCCTAAGACTCGCAATCACTGCATGCACTTCATTAATACAGATGTTTTACAAGTCAAATGTTCATGACAATTGGGTGGCTCTTCCATCAATCATATGAGCCGCAGATCAGCAGTGTCTGTGACCTTGAATGCTGTGTGTGGTTTCAAGATACCCAGAAAAGACCATTATATAGAGAAATGATTGTATTCTGGGGCTATTGTAATGTGAGGGACAACTGTATATGGGTTATGTAGTGTTAGCTCACCCCATACCCCACAGATTATTGTTCAACCGGGAATAATGTGTCGTTCTATTCCTGTAATTGTGTGTAGCTCTGCCGCTCGCTTGTGGTGGAAATGACCGGGTTCAGCACATAAACCTGTTATTTGGGTGACACAATAATCACAGGTATAGAATGACTGTTCATGAATTTACTGCTATTCCTGGACTGAAAGGAAAACATTTATTACGGGGGGATTTCTGACAGTTCAAATGCCAGGACAAGTGGTGACAAATAAATTGGTTTTCATCATAGATTCACCTTCCCTAATTAAAAAAAGTTATGGCTCAGTTCATGTGTGAAAAATGTGTACCCCTGCTAACCAGCATATTTGTGACAAGCATCACCCTTTGAGGCCAGGAACAAGGAATAACAGGGACAGCGTAATGCGGTGTGCACAGGTACGCGCCACAATATGTGTTCGTTAGCGCTGTTGAAGGTACATGCTTCCATGAGTATACTACCGTATCCACACGCAATGCCCCGAGGCAGCTTCTTCATATGCTTTTCTATTTCTTGGCGCGTAGGCATCTGAAAGAATTGACTGGTCACTTCTCTTTACAGGTGTATAGTACAAGAAATAACTATGGGTGTGAACGACAGCGATGATTTTACACAGCCAGGGCCGTTCCTAGTGGCGGGGAGGCTCCACTCACTTGAGTCACCCGCCTCGCTCGCCTGGGGATCGGCCTCTCCGCGGCCGTTGTAACACGGCCGCGCAGAGGCAGTCAGCAGCTGCACACTGGATGCTGGTACAGGGAGGAGGCAGGACGGATCCCCTGTATGTATCAGCGACGCAGGGGGCGCACAGCTTTCACCACTCCCCCTGTGATCCTGGGATCTCCGAAGCCGGAAGCGCTGTCGCCGAGGAGATCTCTGGGAGCTGCGCGACAGTGTAAGTGGCGTGATGAGGTCACGCTGCTTACAATGTTCAGCAGCTCCCGGACCTGGACGCGCGGACCGTGGTGAGGTGAGTACTTTTATTTATTTTATGATCATTAACTACTACCTGGCTATAGGGGCATCTACCTGGCTGTAAGGGGGGCACTACCTGGCTATAGGGGCATCTACCTGGCTATAGGGACATCTACCTGGCTATAGGGGCACTACCTGGCTGTAAGGGGGCATCTACCTGGCTATAGGGACATCTACCTGGCTGTAAGGGGGCACTACCAGGCTGTAAGGGGGCATCCACCTGGCTGTAAGGGGGCACTACCTGGCTATAGGGGCATCTACCTAGCTGTAAGGGGGGCATCAACCTGGCTATAGGGGCATCTACCTGGCTGTAGGGGGCATCTACTTGGCTGTAAGGGGGCATCTACCTGGCTATAGGTGCATCTACCTGGCTGTAAGGGGGCTTCTACCTGACTATAGGGGGCCCTACCTGGCTGTAAGGCGGCACCTATCTAGCTATAGGGGCATCTACCTGGTTATAGGGGGCACTACCTGGCTGTAAGGGGGCATAAACCTGGCTATAGGGGCGTCTACCTGGCTGTAAGGGGGCACCTACCTGGCTGTAAGGGGGCACCTACCTGGCTATAGGGGCATCTCCCTGGCTATAAGGGACTACTACCTGGCTATAGGGACATCTACCTGGCTGTATGGGCATCTACCTGGCTATAGGGGCATCTACCTGGCTTTAAGGGGGCATCTTCCTTGCTTTAGGGACATCTACCTGGCTGTAAGGGGGCATCTACCTGGCTATAGGGGGCACTACCAGGCTGTAAGGGGGCATACACCTGGCTGTAAGGGGCACTACCTGACTATAGGAGCATCTACCTGGCTGTAAGGGGGCATCGACCTGGCTATAGGGGCATCTACCTTGCTATAGGGGCATCTACTTGGCTGTAAGGGGGCATCTACTTGGCTGTAAGGGGGCATCTACCTGGCTGTAAGGGGGCATCTACCTGGCTATAGGGGGCCCTACCTGGCTGTAAGGGGGCACCTACCTGGCTATAGGGGCAGCTACCTGGTTATAGGGGGCACTACCTGGCTGTAAGGGGGCATATACCTGGCTATAGGGGCATCTACCTGGCTGTAAGGGGGCATCAACCTGGCTGTAAGGAGCACTACCTGACTATAGGGGCATCTACTTGGCTATCAGGGACTACTACCTGGCTATAGGGGCATCTACCTGGCTATAGGGGGCACTACCTGGCTGTAAGGTGGTATCTACCTGGCTATAGGGACATCTACCTGGCTGTAAGGGGGCATCTACCTGGCTGTAAGGGGCTCTACCTAACTATAAGGGCATCTACCTGGCTGTAAGGGGGCACTACCTGGCTGTAAGGGGGCACTACCTGGGTTTAATGGGGCCTCTATCTGGCTATAGGGGCATCTACCTGGCTGTAAGGGGGCATCTACCTGGCTGTAAGGGGACATCTACTTGGCTGTAAGGGGGCATCTACCTGGCTATAGGTGCATCTACCTGGCTGTAAGGGGGCATCTACCTTACTATAGGGGGCCCTACCTGGCTGTAAGGGGGCATCTACTTGGCTGTAAGGGGGCATCTACTGGCTGTAAGGGGGAATCTACCTGGCTATAGGTGCATCTACCTGGCTGTAAGGGGGCATCTACCTGACTATAGGGGGCACCTACCTGGCTGTAAGGGGGCACCTACCTGGCTATAGGGGCAGCTACCTGGTTATAGGGGGCATATACCTGGCTATAGGGGCATCTACCTGACTGTAAGGGGGCATCAACCTGGCTGTAAGGAGCACTACCTGACTATAGGGACTACTACCTGGCTATAGTGGCTATTCCCTGGCTATAAGGGCTATTGCAGGGGCTACTACCTGGCTATAAGGGACTACTACCTGGCTATAGGGGCAATTACCTGGCTGGAAGGGGCACTACCTAACTATAGGGGCATCTACCTGGCTATAAGGGACTACTACCTGGCTACAGGGGCTACTACCTGACTATAGTGGCTATTACCTGGCTATAAGGGTTATTACAGGGGCTACTACCTGGCTATAAGGGACTACTACCTGGCTATAGGGGCTACTACCTGACTACATGGGCTACTACATGGCTACAGGGGCTACTATATGGCTACAGGGGCTACTACATGGCTACCATAGAGGCGCTATAGATGGGGAGTTTGTATAGAGATTGGATTTGGTAGAGAAGTGCTGATAAATTGAGGAGTCTAAGATGTTTGTTTTGTAAATTTTACAGTGGAGAGTCGAGGCCAGGAGAAGTCGTTATGATGGTCTGGGACAGATGGCGAAGAAGAGACAGACAGACAACAACTCTTCAGAGACGTCTCCTGTAAGTGCCTGGATGTAACTTTACTGTAATCAATTATATGCCTGCAGAGTCTGTGTACAATTGGTATCCACTGTATGAGGGTAATATTAATTGTAGTATAATGGATTGTATTCCGTAATGGTATGTTGTATTATTTGGTCACTATGTGCTGGTGATATGTGGTCATGGTGTGGTGGTATTATTCGGTCACTATTTGCTGGTGATATGTGGTCTTAATAGGACATTGGCACTATTTGCCTGGGATTCTGGTTTTGTGTAAAAGCATTTAGTATATTTTAGATTTGATGATGGTGATGCACTGTGTCGCATCGTGGCGCATTATGTTACGGGGAGGGGGGGCAGGGGGGGGGGGGGGGGGGAGAGGCGCGAAATTTCTTCACCTCGCCCTGAGTGCAATTTAGCCTAGGAACTGCCCTGTACACAGCACTCAATGAGTGCTGGACTTGAACAATGTTGTTACCATATTTGCTAGGCCTACTTAGGTGCAAATACGCTGTGAAGTACACCCCGCAAATACACTGTGGGAACATACCCTAATACACCTTACAGCTAAGGGTGTCTCACAATTATATCCAGTCAAGACCACCCTCTGTGGCAGTAGCACATACACATGTGAACAAAATAGTGGGTACCCTTCTGTTAAGAAAAATCTACAATGCAAACTGAAATAACTTGAAACTGTCAAAAGTAAAAATAAATCAAAACGTAGTGACAATCAACTCGTGACAATTCAGACACTGCGATTGAATTGTGGTTCAACCGGAATAAAAAAGATAATGAAACTGTCCTGGAAAAAATGATGGTTCCCCTAGAAATGATTGAAAATAATTTGAACACAGAGACAGGTGTGTCCTGTAATAAGCATCACAGTTAACTTCAAATTTGTCATTGTTCAGTCTGCTTACTTAACACTTTGTTTTCGGTTTTCCCTTCCGCCTTCCGAGAGCCATGACTTTTTTTACTTTTCCATCTACATAGCTTTATGAGACCTTGTACTTTTTTTACTATTACTATTTTTTACATTTGTGCTGGAATGCCATTTTCTGTGACCAATATTTTTTTTGTTTTCCTACCTAAGGACCTGAGTAAGGGCTCATTTTTGCAGTCTGAAGTGTAGTTTTCATTGGTTCTGTTTTGGGATAATGCAACATTTTGATCATCTTTTATTAGGCTATGTTCACACGGCTTAACTGCGGGACGTAATTACGCCCCGCAATTACGCCGTGTGGACAGAGGCGGGGCGGGAGCGGGAGGGCCGGCACCTCACCGGCCCATAGACTTGCATTACCAGCGACGCGTATACGCCACTGGTAATTCACATGTCACTTATCTCCCCACCCCGCGTTTTCTTCTACAGTGTTCAGCGTATGGAATAAATTATGTTATATTTTAATTGATCAGACATTTATGAACACGATGATACCAATAATATGTAACTTTTTTACTACTTTTGAAAACTATTTTTTTATTTTGTTGTTTGCAAAATGGTAAAAGGGTGATTTTAAATTTTTAATATTGTTTATTATTTTTTTACTTTGATACGTAGTCCTCCTGAAGTACCTGTTGGTCTTATTGTGACCATTAGTCCTTATGTCTTACTTAGGTGATAAGTACTATTGCTGGTACAAACACCTGGCCTGCACTGTCATGACGACAAGTGTCACTAGTAGTGTGGGGTTTGGACTCTTTTTCCTCACTCTAGTTTTTGCCTTTAAAAAAAACAAACAAATGCAGATCAATGTAATTCAGGCAAACAAACTTTGGCTAGGTACACACCCCGCATATGATTTCAATTTAATATACAGGAAGCCCCGAGGTTACGGATGGGATAGGGACTGTAGGTTTGTTCTTAAGCTGAATTTGTATGTACGTTGGAACAGGTAGATGTATTAAATGTCACTCCAGCACACAAGTGTTTTGGTTTTTTTTGTTTTGGACAGTGCAAGGAAGGATTTTTACATTTGTTTTGCTGTCTGTGCCCCTGTTAAGAAGATTTCACTTAATATTCACCTTGTGCTGCTGTGGCATGCTGGAACTTGTAGTTCCACAGCTACTATTTGCTGTGGTATATGGAACTACAAGTGGCAGCATGCCCCATAAGTCTTAGTTTGTAACTAGGGGACAGATGGAAGTCGAAACGTTGTAAGTCGGGGACTGCCTGAACAGGCCAGTCTGTATATGTTAAACGGATACCTCTGACATCCATCAGCCACAGGGTCTGACTGTTAAAAAAAGATATATGTTTAACATGTATGTACTAATTAATGCTGTTTTATAGAATATCATAGGTACCTGCACTATTCTATATATTTTTTTTAGTGCTATACAGATTTTGGCCAAAAGGAAACACTTTTAGCATCCATTAGGCCATTTCATCCTACAGATACATTTAGAGGGACATGTATGAAAACTTTGTTGGTCTAAGACTTTCTTAGGAAGTATGAGGCTTCTGAAAGCCTGAGAAAACCTATTTAAATACTTTGCCTGATTTCAGAGAAGGTGACCACACAGATAGTTGTACCTCTATATGTGGAAGAACGTTCTGTAAGGCTAGGTACACACCATGTCTATGGTGTACGTTTAGCATCTATGCCAGGACAGCTCCCAATATATACACTAATGTATGAAAACTGTCTAGGTGTAAGAGTCTCTTTGTTGCCCATAGCAACCAATTAGAGCTCCCCTTTTATTTTTTCAGAGCACTATATGAAATGAAAGGGGCCCTGTGATTGGTTGTTCTGGGCAACAAAGAAAGTCTTACACCTAGACAGTTTTCATACATTAGTGTATATATTGGGAGCTGTCCTGGCATAGATGCTAAACGTTCTCAATCTATAAAACACTAAAACGTAACTTTTATGATGTATAACACTAGTAAATATAGTGAGTCAGTCTTAAGTCTCCTATGTGCATGAAGCTACTGTAAAGCATCTCTGTGACGGCTGTTAAAGCAGTGCAAAGAAGGCCTATTGGCCAAAGTGAGAACTGCAAGATTTAAGAATTATTAAAAAACATTGAAAGTGATATGGAAAAAAAAACAAAAAAACAAAAAAACAACAATTCCTAAAAAAACATAAAAATGGGACTTAAAACAATTACTGATTATTTGATGACACATTCCCTTTAAACTTTGTAGCTGAACAATGTATACAGAGGCTAACCCTACAATCCAGGTTCAAGCAGCGGTTCATCACCTTTTCAATCTGTTTCCTCTCCCAGGAACACATGGCAATGCCCTCCTTTTGCCTGGCAGCTATTCCCTTCTGTCAGATCTTGCTCGCATGGGCTCAGTCTCCTGGGGTCCTAGTTTCCTGCACTTTCGAGAGGGGCACATTTCTCAGTGCCACTGTACCTGCACAGGAGTGCAGCTTCCCATCCTCTGGGGCATTGTTGGAGCTCGGCACTGTATAGCAGTAGGACTACAAATCAAGGCGCTCTGTATGAAATGTACTGTAAATAAGGGAATTGTATACAGGGCGCATAAGCAGGGGAAGAGTTGAAGCACATTCTGGCGAGTACTGTGCATAAGCATTGTAAGCATTGTGGATATTGGGGCTTTCTACGGCTGGCACTGTGTACATTGGGTCTCTATTGCTGTAACTGTGTACAATGGGAGTCTCTATGGCTGGCACTGTGTATATTGGGGTCTCTGTGGCCGCACTGTGTATATTGGGGTCTGTATGGCTCCCTTTTCAACCACCACAAATCACCCGCTTGCATAGTGCCACACAAGCGCCGCTCATACACATCACTTAACCATCTGCTGTCGCTTTTCATTCTCCTGCTTCTCGCTGCAGGAGACATCTCCCCGAACCCCGGCCCTCCTTCCTTTACTGCTCATCCCACCTTCTCCTCTGCCTCCATAGAAACCCTGCTAACCTCCTTGCTATTCACTGTACTTCTTTTTCTGCCCCTTTTAAATGTGCTCTGTGGAACGCCCGATCTGTTGGTAACAAACTCAATGCTGTTCATGACCTGTTTCTTTCTCACTCCCTCAACCTCCTAGCTCTCACAGAAACATGGCTCCAGCACTCTGACACCGCTTCCCTTGCCGCTCTCACCTATGGCGGCTTACACTTCACCCACACCCCCAGACCTGAGAACAGGCCGGGTGGAGGAGTTGGCATACTTCTCTCTCCACACTGCACTTACCAGGTCATTCCCCCTGTACCCTCCCTCACTTTCCCCTGCTTTGAGGTCCACACCCTCAGACTCTTTCGGCCATTTTCCATCAGAGTCGCAGTAGTGTACAGACCCCCTGGCTCACCCCACCCGTTTCTGGATCATTTTGCCACCTGGCTCCCTTATTTCCTCTCTACTGAAATACCCACTCTCATCATGGGTGATTTCACATCCCCATTGATGACCCCATGTCTCATTCGGCCTCTCAGTTCCTTTCACTGACCTCTTCTCTTGGCCTCTCGCAGTTTACAGACTCTCCCACCCACAAGGATGGGAACTCTCTTGATCTGGTCTTCTGTCGTCTTTCATCAATTTCAAACCTCACTAATTCTCCTTATGCTCTCTCTGATCATAACCTCATCTCTTTTACTATCAATATTTCGCAGCCCTCTCTGGACACACCTGCCCGTCATCAATTAAGAAATATCCACTCCATTAACACTCAGGAACTCACAGACACCATACAGTCCTCACTGCCCCCAATCTCCTCCCTCTGCTGCTCTGAACTGGCTGTTAAATGTTACAATGAAACTCTCTCAACCCACCTAGACATGTTAGCACCACTCCACACCGCACCACCAGAGTCAGACACCCACAGCCATGGCACACTCCTCAGACTCACCATCTGCAGCGCTGTTCCAGGTGTGCAGAGCGTATGTGGAGAAAGTCAAAGCTACCTGCAGACTTTCTCCACTATAAATTCATGCTCAGGACTTACCACACTGCCTTCACTGCGCCAAACAAAAATATTTCACCTGCCTCATCTCCACATTACACAACAACCCAAAACGCCTGTTCGACACCTTCCACTCCCTCCTCAGGTCCAAAGCTCTAGGCCCCGGTCACTGACCTCTATGCTGAAGACCTGGCCACTCACTTCAAAGACAAAATTGACAGTATCCGGCATAACATCTCATCTCAAAACCCAAGCAGAACCCATCCTGTCCCTCCCCACACATCCTCTAGTCTGCTCTCAGCTCTTGACCCAACGACAGAAGAAGTGTCCAGACTTCTCCTGTCTGTTCGTCCCACCACCTGCTCTAGTGACCCCATTCCCTCCCACCTTCTCCAGCTATCCTCTCTCACCTTACTGCAATCTTCAACCTTTCTCTCTCCACTGGGATTTTCCCATCCTCCTTTAAACAGGCTACTATCACCCCTTTACTAAAAAAAAGCCCTCTCTGGACCCATCCTGCGCTGCTAATTACCGACCGGTATCTAATCTGCCCTTCATCTCTAAACTCCTGGAACGCTTGGTCTACTCCCGTTTAATCCGCTATCTCTCCGCTAACTCTCTTCTCGATTCTCTACAATCAGGTTTCCGCACCCTACACTCCACAGAAACTGCTCTAGTTAAAGTCTCCAATGATCTCCACAATGCTAAATCTCAGGGTAAATACTCGTTGTTGGTTCTGCTGGATCTCTCTGCATCATTTGACACTGTTGATCACCATCTTCTCCTCAGCATGCTCCGTGCAATTGGCATCCAGGACACCGCTCTCGCTTGGTTCTCTTCCTACCTGTCTGACCGCTTCTTCAGTGTCTCATTTGCAGGTTCTACTTCTTCTCCTCTCCCTCTTGCTGTTGGGGTCCCTCAGGGGTCAGTTCTTGGTCCTCTCCTCTTCTCAATCTATACAGCCCCCATTGGCCAAACCATCAGTAGATTTGGCTTCCAGTACCATCTCTATGCTGATGACACCCAATTATACACCTCTTCCCGAGACCTCACTCCTGCCCTGCTCCAAAACACCAGTGACTGTCTGTCCGCTGTCTCTGACATCGTGTCCTCTATCTCCAACTAAATCTCACTAAAACTGAACTTCTTGTCTTTCCCCCATCTACTATTTCTCTCTCAGTATGTGGCACCACTATAACACCTAGACAGCAGGCCCGCTGTCTTGGGGTTATACTAGATTCCGATCTGTCTTTCATCCCCTATATCCAGGCCCTTGCCCGCTCCTGTCACCTGCACCTCAAGAACATCTCCAGAATCCGTCCATGGAAACAACTCAAACTCTCATTACTGCTCTTATTCATTCTCGTCTTGACTACTGTAACTCCTTGCTTATCGGTCTCCTACTCTGCAAACTCTCCCCTCTCCAATCTGAAAAAGCGGCTGGTCTTTCTCTCCAGCCGCTATACTAATGCCTCTACCCTGTGTCAGTCACTGCACTAGTTGCCTATCCAGTATAGAATACACCATAAACTCATCACTCTCACCCATAAAGCTCTCCACAGCGCTGCTCCTCCTTACATCTCCTCCCTCATCTCTGTCTACCACCCTACCCGCTCTCTCCGCTCAGCAGCGGACATCAAACTACGGACCACAATCATCCGAACCTCCCATGCCCGTCTTCAAGATTTTGCACGTGCTGCACCCATTCTCTGGAACATCCTACCACGTACCATCAGGCACAACCCCAGCCTTCGTAATTTTAAGAGTGTCCTGAAAATACATCTTCTTAGGCAGGCCTACCAAGATGCCTAATTGTTAACCACACCTTCTATCACACACATTTCTGTCACTCCCTACACTAGGGCACTCACAGGCACTTATCTGTATATAGATGTACAGTCTGGGTGGCAGGTTCACCCAATTTTTATGTAAACCACCCCATATTTATGAAACAAGGCTGGACCATTGTAAATTCAGCACTTCTCCCCTGTTGTCTCCCCCAGACACCCTCATAGATTGTAAGCTCTTGCGAGCAGGGCCCTCACACCTTGTGTCTCATCTGTAAGTAGCTTTCACTGTGTAATGTATATCTTTTGTCTGTAATTATACCCTCTACATTGTAAAGTGCTGCGGAATTTGTTGGCGCTATATAAAGATTATTATTATTATGGCTACACTGTGTATACTGGGGTCTCTGTGGCTGGCACTGTGTATACTGAAGCTCTCTATGACTGGCACTGTGTATATCGGAGGTCTCTATGGCCGCACTGTGTATATTGGGGCTCTCTATGGCCGCATGTGTACATTGGGGTCTCTATGGCCGCATGTATATATTGGGGCTCTATTGCTGGCACTGTGTATATTGGGGTCTCTATGGCTGACATTGTGTATATTGGGGTCTCTATGGCTGCACTGTGCATATTGGAGGTCTCTATGGCTGCACAGTGTATATTGGGGTCTGTATGGCTGCACTGTGTATATTGGGGTCTGTATGGCTGCACTGTGTATATTGGGGTCTGTATGGCTGCACTGTGTATATTGGGGTCTCTATGGCTGCACTGTGTATATTGGGGTCTGTATGGCTGCACTGTGTATATTGGGGTCTCTATGGCTGCACTGTGTATATTGGGGTCTCTATGGCTGCACTGTGTATATTGGGGGTCTCTATGGCTGCACTGTGTATATTGGGGGTCTCTATGGCTGCACTGTGTATATTGGGGTCTATATGGCTGCACTGTGAATATTGGGGTCTGTATGGCTGCACTATGTTTATTGGGCTCTATATGGCTGCACTGTGTATATTGGGGTCTCTATGGCTGCACCGTGTATATTGGGGTCTCTATGGCTGCACTGTGTATATTGGGGTCTCTATGGCCGCACTGTGTATATTGGGGTCTGTATGGCTGCACTGTGTATATTGGGCTCTCTATGGCTGCACTGTGTATATTGGGCTCTCTATGGCCGCACTGTGTATATTGGGGCTCTATGGCTGGCACTGTGTATTTTGGGGTCTGTATGGCTGCACTGTGTATATTGGGGTCTCTATGGCTGCCAGGGGTATATTGGGTTTTAGCTGACTTTTATAGGGGGGTCCTATGGCTGCACTGTTTTTAATTGGGGTCTTATGGCTACGGTATATTGGGGTCTTAAAGGCGATTGTTATTGGGGTCTTATGGCGCACTGGTATAGGGGGGGTCCAAATGGCTCACGGGGTAAAGGGGGTCCTTGGGGCGCACTGGTATTTTGGGGGGCTCTATGGCGGGCCTTGTTTTATTTGGGGTTTAGGGCTGCCGTTGAATTTTGGGGGGTCTCTATGGCTGCACTTGTATTTTTGGTCTCTATGGCTGCACGGTTATTTTGGGGGGGGTCTCTAGGGCTGCACTGGTAATTTGGCCTATGGCCGACTGTGTAATTGGGTCTTATGGCTGCACTGTATTTGGGGGTCTTAGGGTGAACCGTTTTTTGGGGGGGCCAGGGTCCCTGTGTATTTTGGGCCTAGGCTGCATTGGTATATTGGGGTTCTATGGCGCATTGTGTATTTGGGTCTTAGGCTGAAAAGGTTTTTTTGGGGTCTCTATGGTGACCTGTATATGGGGTTCTATGGGGCACGTGTAAATTGGCTCTATGGCGGCAGTGCTTTTTGGGGTTTTTCTTATGGCTGACTGTTTAATTGCTCTGTAGGGGTTTGCACTGTGTTTTGGGGGTTTTAACGCACGGTGTTATTGGGGTTTTCTAGGGGCGCACGTGTATATTGGGCTTATGGCTGCACCCCGGTTTTTATATGGGCCCTATGGCTCACTGTATATCGGGTCTCTATGGCCCACTGTTATTTTGGGGGCCTATGGCGGGACTGGGTATTTTGGGGTTTAGGCTCACTGTTAATGGGTCTCTTGCTTGCTGTTTATTGGGGCTTAGGTGCACTGTTATTTTGGGGTTTTATGGTTGCACTGTGTAATTGGGTTTTGGGGCTGCATGTGTATATTATTTCCTATGGGTAAAACCGTTTTTGGGTTCGGTTTTTTAGGGGGGCCCCTAGGGGTGCACTTTTTAAATTTTTGGGGTTTTTTATCGCCCCGTGTTTTTTGGGGTCCTATGGCTGACCTTTGAAATATTGGGGCCCCTATGGCTGCACTTGTATTTTGGGGTCTAATCTGCATTGTGTATATTGGGGTCTCTATGCTGACTTTTTTTTGGGGTCTCTATGGTGCACCTGTAATTGGGGGGGTCCCCTTAAAGGGGCCACTGTGTAAATGGGGCTCTATGGCTGATTTTGTGATATTGGGTCTCTATGGCTGACGTGTAATTGGGACTCTATGGCTCACCGTGAATTTTGGGGGGTCCTTTGGCCACTGTGTATATGGGCTTTTATGGGGCACTGTTTAGGGGGTTTGGCCATTTGGGTTTTTTTGGGTCTTATGGCCACTGGGGGAAATTTTGGGGGGGTTTTTTCCCTTTTTTTGGTTTTTGCCACTTGTATATTGGGGGTTTTTATGGCTGCCTGTGTATATTGGGTCTTTGGGCTGCATGTGTATATAAAAGGCTCTAGGGTGCCGTTTTATCGGGTCTCTATGGTGCCCCGTTATCGGGGCTCTATGGTTGCACCGGTATTTTTGGTCTTTTGGGGCTGCACTGGTTATTGGGTTTTAATGGCTGCATTTTTTATTTTTGGTCTTATGGCTGCACTGTGTATATGGGGTCTTTTCTGCACTGTTATATTGGGGTTTATGTGCACTGTGTATTTTGGGGGTCTTATGGCTGATGTGTATATTGGGGGTTCTCTAGGGGGTGCACTGTTTTTTTGGGGTCTATTGGGCTGCATTGTGAAAAATTGGGTCTCTAGGCCCGCTTGTGTATATTGGGGTTCTATGGCTGCCCCCGTGATATTGGGGTCTCTATTTGCCCCGTGTTTTTGGGGTCTTTGGCTGCACTGTGAAATTTTGGGGTCTTTTGGGCTCATTGTTATTTGGGGTCTCTAGGGTGCACCGTGTAAAGGGGGTTTCTCTATGGCTGCCCCGTGTAATTGGGGTCTCTATGGCGGCACTGTGTATATTGGGGCTCTATGGCTGACATTGTTTATTGGGTCTCTTTTCTCCCAAAAGTTATATTGGGGCTCTAGGGCTAACCGTTATATTGGGGGTCCTATGGCGCACTGTGTATATTGCGGCTCTCTGGCTGGCACGGAGTTTTTTGGGGTCTGTAGGCTGCACTGTGTAATTGGGCTTTTGTATGGTTGAACTGTGTATTTGGGTCCTATGCGCACGGTATATTGGGGGTCTCTATGGCTGCACTGTGTATATTGAGGTCTGTATGGCTGCACTGTGTATATTGGGGCTCTACGACTGCACTGTGTATACTGAAGCCCTCTATGGCTGCAGTGTATATCAGGGGTCTCTATGGCTGCACTGGGTATATCGGGGGTCTCTATGGCTGCACTGTGTATATCAGGGGTCTCTGTGGCTGCGCTGTGTGTATTGGGGTCTGTATGGCTGCACTGTGTATATTGGGGGTCTCTATGGCTGCACTGTGTATATTGGGTCTCTATGGCTGCACTGTGTATATTGGGGTCTCTATGGCTGCACTGTGTATATTGGGGTCTCTATGGCTGCACTGTGTATATTGGGGTCTCTATGGCTGCACTGTGTATATTGGGGTCTCTATGGCTGCACTGTGTATATTGGGTCTCTATGGCTGCACTGTGTATATTGGGGTCTCTATGGCTGCACCGTGTATATTGGGGTCTCTATGGCTGCACTGTGTATATTGGGGGTCTCTATGGCTGCACTGTGTATATTGGGGTCTCTATGGCTGACATTGTGTATATTGGGGTCTCTATGGCTGCACTGTGTATATTGGGGTCTGTATGGCTGCACTGTGTATATTGGGGTCTCTATGGCTGCACTGTGTATATTGGGGGTCTCTATGGCCGCACTGTGTATATTGCGGCTCTATGGCTGGCACTGCGTATTTTGGGGTCTGTATGGCTGCACTGTGTATATTGGGCTCTGTATGGTTGCACTGTGTATATTGGGTCTCTATGGCTGCACTGTGTATATTGGGGGTTTCTATGGCTGCACTGTGTATATTGAGGTCTGTATGGCTGCACTGTGTATATTGGGTTTTTCAGTGATGGGCCATCCCATTATATTGGGGCTTATGGTGCACGTGATAGGGGGCTTATGGCTGCACTGTGATTTTGGGGGTCTCATGTTACTGTGTTTTGGGGGTCTGTATGGCGACTGTGTTATTGGGGTCTTATGGCGCACTTGTTTTGGGTCTCTATTCGGGCACTGTGTTTTTTTGGGTCTTATGGCTGCACTGTGTATTGGGGCCCTTTGGGCGCACGTGTATATTGGGCTCATGGCTGCATTTGTGTATTTTGGGGGGCTTATGGCTGAAATTGGGTTATTGAGTTTTGGGGGACCCTGGGTATTTTGGGGGGCTCTATGGCGCATTTTTTTTTGGGGTCCCTGGTTTTGGGGCCCCACGCCGTATATTGGGGGGCTGTATGGCGCACTGTGATATTGGGGCTCTATGGCTAGGAATTGGTAAATTTAAAAGGGGCTTATGGCTGCATGTGAAATTTTTGGGTCTTTGGCTCATGTGTTATTGGGGCTTATGGCTGCACGTGTATTTTGGGGGTCCCTTGGCTGCATTTTTTTTTTTTTTTTTTTTTTTTTTTTTTCTTCTTATTTTTTTTATTTTTTTTTTTGTTTTTTTTTTTTTTTTTTTTTTTTTTTTTTTTTTTTTTTTTTTTTTTTTTTTTTTTTTTTTTTTTTTCTTTTTTTTTTTTTTTTTTTTTTTTTTTTTTTTTTTTTTTTTTTTTTTGTTTTTTTTTTTTTTTTTTTTTTTTTTTTTTTTTTTTTTTTTTGGGGGCGGGGGGGGGCGGGGGGGGGGGGGGGGGGGGGGGGGGGGGGGGGGGGGGGGGGGGGGGGGGGGGGGGGGGGGGGGGGGGGGGGGGGGGGGGGGGGGGGGGGGGGGGGGGGGGGGGGGGGGGGGGGGGGGGGGGGGGGGGGGGGGGGGGGCGGGTGGGGGCGGGGGGGGGGGGGGGGGGGGGGGGGGGCTCACTTTTTATTGGGGGGTTCAAATGGCTGACTGGGTAATGGGGGGTCCTAGGCTGCCCCGTGAATGGGGTTTTTGGGGCGGGCCTGTGTTTTGGGGTCTTATGGCGCACTGTTAATAGGGTCTTAGGGCCCGCACTGGTAAATTTGGGTCTTTTGGTGCATGGTTATTGGGCTCTATGGGGGCACGTGTATTTGGGGGGTCTTATGGCGCACTGTGTATTTGGGGGTCTCTAGGCTGCCTGTGTATATTGGGGGGTTCTATGGGGCACCGTGTTATTGGGGGTCTCATGGCGGGCCCTTGTTTTTGGGGCCCCTAGGTGCACTGGTTATTGGGGTCTCTATGGTGCATTGTGTATTTGGGGTCTTATGGCGACGTTATTTGGGGTCTCTATGGCTGCCCCGGATTTTGGGGGGCCTTTATGCTGCAGTGATATTGGGGCCTAGGCTGCACTGTGTTATTGGGGTCCTAGGGCGCCTTGTGTTTTTTGGGGGTTTTTCCCTTTTTTTGGGTTTTTGAGGTGATTTTGGGGTCTCTATGGGCTGCCCCGTGTATTTTGGGGTTCTTTGGGCACTGGTATTGGGTCCTATGGCCCACTGTGTATAGGGGGCTCATGGCGGGGCCTGCGTTTTTGGGGTCTGTATGGCTGCACTGTGAAATTTTGGGGCTCTTATGGTTGCACTGTGTATTTGGGTCTCTAGGGGGCTGCACTGTTATTTTGGGGGTTTTTCTATGGCTGCACTGTGTATTGGGTCTGTAGGGCCTGGAATTGGGTCTCTATGGGGCACGTGTTATTGGGGTTTTATGGGCACGTGTATTTTTGGGCTCTATGGTGCAGTTATATTGGCTTATGCGCACTGTGATATTGGGGCTTTTTCTGCATGTGTATATGGGTCTTAGGCGCACGTGTTTTTTCGGGGTCACCTGTATTTTCCCTTCACTGTGAAATTTTGGGCTTAATGGCGCACTTTTTTATTGGGGTCTATGGCGCCGGATTTGGGGGTTTATGGCTGCCTGTGTATTTTGGGTTTAGGCTGCTTTTGTATAGGGGCCCTTAGGGCGGGGGGTATTTGGGGGGTTTTATGGCGCACGGTATATTGGGTCTTAGGGCGCACGTGTATATTGGGGGGCCCCCCTTTTTTTTAGGGGTGCCGTGATATTGGGGTCTCTATGGCTGCACTGTGAAATTTTGGGGGCCCTCTAGGGGGGGTTTTTTTTTTTTTTTTGGCCCGTTTTATTTTGGGGGTCTTATCTGCCCTGTATTTTGGGGGGTCTTTTATGGCGCCTGTGTATTTGGGGGCCTTTTGGGCTGCTTTGTATTTTGGGGGGTCTCTTGGCGCAGTGTATATTGGGGCTCTTGGCTGCAGGTTTTTTGGGGGTCTCTATGGCGCCCCGTGTATTTTGGGGGGCCTATGGCGCACGTGATTTGGGCCTTAGGCGCATGGAATATTGGGCTTTGGGAATGGTTGCACTGTGTTATTTGGGTTCTATGGCAGCACTGTGTATAGGGGGGGTTTTTTGGCTGCACGTGTATATTGAGGTCTGTATGGCTCACTGTTATATTGGGGGTCCGACGCACTGTGTAACTGAAGCCCCTATGGCTGCATGTTATCAGGGGTCTTTTTAGGGTGCACTGTTATATCGGGGGTCTCTATGGCTGCACGTGTAATCGGGTCTCTGTGGCGGCCCGTGTTATTGGGGGTATGGCTGCACTTGAATGGGGGTCAATTGGTTTTTTTTTTTTTCTTTTGCTTTTTTTTTGGGTTTTTTTTTCCCTTTTGGGGGGTTTTGCTGCATGTGTATTTTGGGTCTCTTGGTGCACGTTTATTTAGGTCTCTATGGCTGCCTTTGTATTTTGGGCCCTTATGGCTCACTTTATATTGGGGTCCAAAGGGTCACGGTATATTGGGGGTCTCTATGGTGCAGTGTATTTGGGGGGTCCTCTGGCTGACGTGTATATTGGGTCTCTAGGTTTGGCATTTTTTTTGGGGTCTCTTTTGGGGGCACCGTGATTTTGGGGGTTTCCTAGGCTGCACTGTGTATATTGGGTCTCTAGGTGCTTTGTGTATATGGGGGTTCTATGGTTGACGTCGTATATTGGAACTCTAGGCTGCCCCCGTGTATATTGGGGGTTCTCTTTGCTGCACGTTAAATTTTGGGGTCTCAGGGCCCGCCTGTGTAATTGGGGCTTTTACTTATTTTGGGGGTTTAGGTAC